>JBBPMJ010000111.1:0-69912 GCA_038090255.1 Austroboletus niveus
TCTGGACCTCTTACCTTATTCAGTTTTTCTTAACTTCATCCAGGACGGAGCGTAACCTGGTCTTCATGCCTCGTCTCGTTTCTTTCTTCCTCGCCTTTGTGGTCCGAAATCGCGTGCTCCTTGAACCTGTGTATCAGCGTGGCTTGAAACGGGCTCTCGAGGTGATCGAGTTGGCCAAAAAGGAGCTCCCGTTGACCTACAAAGTTGGCCATTCCATTCCTGACGCTGTGAATGATGCATGCCGGGAGTGTTTTGGGCGACAGGGAGGCATGAACTGGTCCGTCATAGAGGGCTCGACAACCACGACGGACCAAAAAGGTAAGCAAACGACCTTATCATTTGAAATCATCTTTTTTTTACTTATCCCATTAGATGCGAATGAGACTATCATTCACACAGATCTCTCTACCGGTGTCACCACCGAGATCACGCTTCCTACAGAGGCGGAGGTCCACCTTAAAGATGCGATCAAAGATAATGTAGATGATATGGAGGTTTCGCTTGCGGCTACTTCCACGGTGATGTCTCCTAACAATGAGGTCACCGCAGGCGGAAAATCTGATGGCTGGGGGGAAGGCGGTTGGGGAAACGAGTCGGGGACCGGCTGGGGCGATGGATGGAATCAGAACACATGGGGTGAAGCCGGAACATGGGGTGACAATACCCAACAAGGAAAGGATGCGAATCCCATTGGATCTGATAACCAATGGACCGCTTCGAATCCCTCCTGGGGTCGTAAATTCTCTTCTCTGATCTCGCTCCTCGGGCCTAGCGCCTTCCCTATGACGCACACGACAGGAATCATTGAGTTCTCGACACGTCGCGTGTGTGCGATTCACTTCCCTCCCAGTCACCCAAATACAGTGCCCTTGCCGGGTGCTCCACAGGGTCTTGGGGCGATGACGGGTAGCGAGAATCAGAGCTGGAGGCCGTCGGCGGACGGCGTCGAGGCTGAGCTCGACGCTCGTTTCGCAAAGGTCATCCTCGAGCCCTGGGGTCGTGAAGAAGGGGACATCACTCCTCCCGAGATCTGGAGGACGTCTCGCGGGCCCGTCATCGATCCCAAGAAGGCAGTGTCGACCACCGGGAAGCGCAAACCGCATGACCCACTCAGAGACAATATCACATTGCTTGTGGTACCGTCGTTTGCGGAGACGCTGCTGCAGGTCCCGGGTCTCGGTTTGGGAGCGATGTGGATCGAGATCGCCAGGCAAAAGGTTGGCGTGGCGGAGGTCTCAGGTGGAGGTCTTGCACAGGTGGACTATGACACGCCTGGCAGGTTCTGGTACCACGAAGACGTGACTGGAATTTTCCCCAGCTTTTACACGACGAGGCAGGAGTGACGAATCGGAGTCGACTTCCGAAGGAGGAAATCAAAGAAAGCAGTGGAAAATAAATGCTGCTTAGAGAGTTTTGTGCACAAAGGTGATGTGTCCTCGAATGATCTAAGAGCTTGAATCGATGTAGGTTTAATTTGTTAGTGTAAAAATCTGGTTGAAATGAGAAAATCGAATGTTTACGTTCTAGAGTTTGCTTCGCAAATTAGTTTCTTTTTTTTTTTCGTACCCGAGTGAAAACTGAAGTTTTTTTTTCCTGCTACAAAGTATGTAGTAGGTTTTATACAGAGGGACGATGTTCACCGTTTTGCAACAAATAAAATCCTTGAAATTTCACTGGCATGCAATGGTTGTCCGAGGTTAGTTTGAATGACTTCAACCATGAACAATTCACATGCTTCAAAGAGAGTCTGGTTGGTCACACAAAATCATGTAGATTGTCAAAGATAGTAGCATGAAAGTCATTAAGATCTATAAGAAGGCTAAGCAGCTTGAATATACAAAGAGAGCAAGAGATGCATTGCAGCTCTAAGGTTTGTTCACGGCAATGCAGCCAGGGAGCAAGACTTGGCCGGTGAAGTCCGGGTTGCAATTTCATCCTCAAAATGCAAGGTGTAGTATAATGGGAAGACGGAAGTCTTGCAGATCTTCCGGAAATTTGTTGATGCCTTCGCCAAGGAGGTCGACAGTCGTATTGCCAAGGTGCGTCATGCCTGACTCGGAAAGGTTGCCAGACATTTCCTGCACGTGGAGATCAGAATTGCAAATCCATTTGTCTATCTTACTGGTAGATGGTAAAGAGAGTCTCTGCAAATACATACAGTCTGTATTCAATTGTCTCGATTGACACCTCCACCAACGAGACCCGCTCGTTTCGTTGTGAACGCTCGCTGAGGAGCGGATCCACGAGTCGCCTCCTCTGACTTTTTTTGCCACTGATCAATGAGTTTTCCGACACCTCGATAGGGCTTTTCAGGAGATGGAGACCGCGTATCCTCCTCGAGCGGCGCGGAAACCTTTGGATTAGAAGCGATAGCAAAAGGTAAGCCGTCAATATTTCCTTGGGAGGAACTGAGTGATAAAAGTTTGCTCGATGAGGTTGTGGGTAGCCCCGAAGCCGAACTCTGAATTTTAGACATCTCCATGGACCCAGTGAAGCTAGGCCTCGGACTGTTCGGAAACGGGCGCTTACTGGTGTCAGCGGCCGAAGAAAGTTCACCGGATGCATGCGCAACTCGGGAAGGGGACATTTTAGAGGTCATAGGAGAATGTGGGGGCTGTGGCAAAGCGCGTCCCGTGCCCATTGATGTTACTCCTGGTGACGCGACTGATTTTGGGATGGGAAGAGGGCTGGGAGAGGCCACTCTGCCAATTGCTTCATACCTCTGGACCATATCTGTGATAGATGGTCGGCGTGAGCCGCCCACACGAGAGCCGTCTTGGGGGACGGATAGGCTGGAGGGCGTCACAGGTACCTCCGACTTCCCTTCAGACGTTGATTTTGACATCGGGAAGACGAGTAAGGATTGTGGACGAGCTCGAGAGACAGTCGGTGTACCAGAAATTGAGTTTGTGACTGACATTGATCTCGCGTTGGAGTTTGGAGAACGGCGATTTGGTGACCTGCTAGGTGAACGTGGCACCTCCACTGTCCCAGAATTCGCCGCCTGTAGATGTTGCGAAGAAGATGTATTGAAATTCACGGCAGAAGGGATAGCGGTCAAACGACTCTTGTGTGGCCTCATTGCAGCGTCGTCGGGGGGATCGGTAGACGGAATCGGAACCGCATCCATCCATCTCTCTTTGGTCTGGACAACACCACCACCCCATAGGTCAACCAAGTCATGCACAGAACTTTGCCTTCCTTTATGCCTTGGACCAGACGCCTCCTCGATCGCTTTAGATGTCATAAATCCGATGGCATCTTCCGGACTCTCCTCGTCGCTCGAATATGTTTTGTCTCGTGGTGACTCTAGCCTTGGTTGTGTCTTCCAATCACCAGAGGACGAAGACCGCTCAAACGAAGGACGAGAGTCCGACCCCATAGGAGAGTCCTGACTGATATTCAAGGAACGTGTCGATGGACCAGGCGGGTGTCGACCCGGGAGCACGGGATTTTTGTGGCTTGTAGTCAGACTCCCACGTCTACGCTCCCTGGATCGTGAATTCCGTGGATTTCTCCTTGTAGGTGAGGGAGACGTCATGTTTGGAAGGACGTGCTCAGCCGATTGCTGACCGGTGATAGCTTCTTGTGGCGTTTGTATAGGGACACTATTCTCTTCGATGAACGAGGTTGAACGCTTATGCGTAAACTCACGCAGTACAGGTGTCTCTGGAGGGTTTGAGATGAAAACTCCACCATCCTTTGCTGGTGATACTGGGGTATCAATATCTCCTGTCAGCCAGTCTTTGTATTCGCGGGTCTTCTGCGGAGCCAAGAAATGGCTGGTTGAGTCACCTGTCAAATCGACCAGATTTTGACCTTCCGAGGGTTTGGAGGAAGTAACCACATGTTTGGTAGATAACGAGGATCGTGACGACGGACGACTGCTTGGACGCTTCGGTGGGACGCCTTCGCCCCGCGTTTCCGTCATGCGAACAGGAGTTCCCTTTGCTTGACCAGAGCGCGTACCACTCTGCGCTGTAGTGAAATTCGCAATCGGACGCTGAGGCTGTGGACGCAGGGGTATCGAAGAAGTCGAAGGAGCAGATAAATCAATAATATTCTGATTCCCCGTGTTCTGTTCTGGTTGTTCCGACCGAGTGGATTTCTGTGGGAAAGCCATGGTTGCATCCCATTCTTCCAGGGAAGGAAATCGCATCTCCACAGAAAATTCACCAATCCCTTGAGTGGTCGAGGTGAGTGAGCTCGGAATAGCTGAGCTAGCATTCCACGATGAACTGATTGGGAGTGATGGTTGAGGCGAGGGCGTTGGCTTAATACTAGCGGTGGTAAGCCTTGGCCTTGTTGCCGTCGACGAAGGATTATGTGCGACGGTTGGACGGTTATAAGCGTTTATTGCCGCCAACCCGGTCCTCAGCTTGCGTGCTTCACCTAGAGTTGGAGCGGCGGGTGTGGAAGGCGTTATGCCCAAACCCTCAAAGGCATCCTTTCCCTTGGTGATAATGAGTTTCGTGGTGCGAGACCCCTCAAGGGGAGGTGCAATCTTCGATGGTGCCAGTTTCTCGGTGGAAGTAGACGGAGTCGTACCGGAACCTGCCCTGCTACTATCATATGCGTTCCACAAGTTCTGTGCAAAGTTGTCCCCAAATGTAGCGCCGGGAGAGCGCACGTCATTATTGGTCACCTTGGGGGCGAGCAATTCGACATTCCAGGTGGAATCTAATTCACCCCTTGCGTTGCCCTTTGGCTTCCACGCCGACATCGCAGCACCACTAGAACCCGGGCTTTTGGTATCTTCACCATTTGGTGCACTACTTTTCATAGCTTTCCAAGCGTTATCTTCCTCCACAGTAAAGTTGTTATCTAGTAAGTCGACCGTTGGGGGCTTCGGCGGTACCTTTTGCGGACTAGGTGGTTTCGGCTGTTCTGGCACCACAGAACCCTGTTGTTGAGATGAAGATGGACGTCCACGTCGCATCGGAGCAATGGCTTCAAGCACTTTGTCTCTTGCTTGAACACCGGTATTTTTTGTTGGCGAGGCTCGTTGTGTGGTAGAGGATGATGGACGGTAGGATACTAAATTATCAAGTTGCGCGGTAGATGAGGATTGGAGGAATCGTGGCGAGAGAGGTTGTTGTGGTACAATGTTGTAGGTGAAGCGTGACTTGGTACCGCGCATGCGATGAACTTGAACGAGAAGCTCAAACGCAGATGGACGCTGGGCACCATGTTCACGGAGCATAGATGCTAGATTGCAGAGAAAAATAAGAAGGGATAGGACGCTCAACCGGCGAACGTACTGATCAAACCATTTAACTGTTGGGAGTATACGGGATATGGTGGAATTCGGTACTGAACGTTCAAAATGGCCAAAGGACCGTGCTCCTCGAACGGCGTGGTGTAATAGCAGAGCTTGTACAGCAACACCCCCAAAGCCCAAACATCTGACTTCTCATCAATAGGACGACGCAGATAGGGATCGATCATCTCAGGAGGACGGTACTGAAGAGTTGTGTGGCGATTAAGATCAGCCTCGAGCATCCTGATCTCTTGTGTTGTGGATGGAGGCCGGAGTGCAACTGGCGTTGCCGACCCAAAGTCGCACAGTTTGAAGGAAGTACCAGACGATTGGAGGATATTCTCTACCTTGAGATCTCGATGTAGTAAAGCCGGTCTCAGGTTGTGCATGGCTGCAACACCTTCAAGGACATCGACAAAAATTTGCAGAATCTCCGCTTCAGTGAGGCGTTCCCTGAGGCGCCTGTTCATCATGTCGATGATACCTCCGCCTAGATATTGTTGAGATGAGACCTAGGTGAGTAAAAAAGGGGGTCGAATACCTGGACAGAACTCCATGAGAATGAAAACTTCATATTGGCCGTTAGGCATCCTGTGCCATGCGGCGTCGATGAGATGAACGATGTTGGGGTGTCCTTTCAGGATCCGCTGATATCGCAGTATGAAGTGATAAGATGCGACTGGTAATCATACTGCGCACCATGATATCGACTTCTTTCTTGACTTCGGTGAGCATTGCTTCGTTCGGGACGGCAATACGCTTCAGGACATGGTGGGTAGTGTTATACACGGGCATCGCGGTCCTAACGAGATAGACATAGGAAAATCCACCTATAGAATACTGAGGCACTGGGACAGCAAGACAAGAGCGGAAGGAACCTTGGCTAAGATACTTCTCTACTTGCACGGTGTATTTGTTGACCGAGATTGTTTGTCCCGGAAACAAAGTGCCCTTGTTCTCCACGGGGTAGGCCTGCATGGTGGTGGTTGGGTACAGACAATGACAGATAATGACAGACCAGGGACAGGCCTGAACTCTCAAGGCCAACACGCGCAGCGGGATGACCGGGATTGAGACGGCGGCAAAAGGGGGACCACGTGCATCATACTACATACATAGTCACGTGCTTACTGTAGCAGATGGCGAGCCGAGAGGGTTGCCGGTCGGAGTTGGAGTATCCACCCAAGTAGTATAGTTAGGATGCTACACTATGTACCACACTAACCTTGGAGTCTGGATTAAATATACAAAGATAGGTCGGCTTAGTCATCATTGGTTGATTGTCCTTGGAATGTGTTACCCACCTCAGGCCAGTGCTTATCTCTCTCACTCATGGCGCACTCTTCGAAGCTCTTGTCCAAGTCTGTTGATGTACCATTTTCACGCCCTACTACTCCCAGTCCCCATCCCCTCAAGATAGGGTGGTATGGCCTCGGTGCTATGGGCTACTTTATGGCACGCAACATCGCCACATCTCACCGATCGCAATCAAACGCCGCACCTATCCTGTTGTATAATCGTACCTTATCCAAGGCACAGAAACTGGCAGACCAACTCGGCCCGTCCATGGCTAAGGTCGCATCAAGCCCAGCTCAGCTGGCTGCCGAATGTGATGTTATCTTTACCAATCTTGCGAACGATGCTGTTGTACAGAACGTATACGAGGAGTTTGCAAAGGCGCTTTCGGTATGTCTCTCACAGATTAGCTTGAAGTAAGCTTTCACTTTTCGCTTGCAGGAAACACCACCCACCAGAACAAAGATTTTTGTTGAAACCAGTACTGTGAGTCTTTCACGAATCTCATTTCAGCCATCTAACTCGTGAGCTCAGATCTACCCTGCACTCGCTGGCAAGCATTCTCCTACGAAATAGCTAAATGGATGTTGATCAGAATTGTTAGTGGACATCGACAAACTGTTGTCCGGTTTTGTGCATTGCAGGTTTGTGGCAGCTCCGGTCTTTGGACCCCCAACAGCGGCAGATGCAGGGGAGCTTGTAGTCGTCATGAGTGGCGATTATCGATCTAAGAAAGAGGTAGCACACCTCACGGTCCCTGGCGTGGGCAAAAAAATCATCGATCTCGGCGGCAACGTCGAGAAAGGTAAGTAGACACTCATCATCTCTTTCTTTCTTTGTTCACCCTACTTCAGCTCCTATTCTGAAACTGATCGGAAACGGCATAATCATGAGTGCCAACGAGTTACTTGCCGAGTCATTCACTTTGGGCGAAAAATCAGGCATTGGAGCTCACACTGTGTTTGACCTCGTCAAAGGTATGTCAATTGGGGGCTCAATAATCGATTTCTTGTATGCCTAACAAGGCGGCGTAGTCATAATGCCCGCACCAGTGTAGGCGTTGAATTTTTCTTTAATACTTGATCGCCTGAGACAAGAAGAATATTAGCATGCTCAGATATGGCGATCGGATGGTGAATGATCACTTCGACGGTTCCGACGGTTTTGCGATTGATGGGGGGATCAAAGATTCAGTGTTGGTGGCGTTCGTCTGCTGCATTGCCCCATGCTTATCATAGTCCCCGATCAGACACCTTCGCCGCCTCACCGCTGAACTTAACTGTCCGATGCCTGTGGTGGACATAGCTCACCAACGTATGATCACTGCAAGGTCCCTCCATCAAGAGCAGAAATCAAAGGGTGCAAACAAATGGGACATTATTGATTGGAGTGCCTTGATTGCAGGTAGCCGAGTAGCCGCAGGCATGGACCCATTTGACAGCAATGAGGTGAGATTTTTTATAACGAAAAATCAATTCAATGGGTCAACTATCTGACACTCAAACTAGAGTACCCATGTTATCCCGGATGACTAGATGATCTTGCCAACAATACGGTAGAGTAGATTTAAGTGTTTCCATGATTCAACCAAACGAATGTATGTATTATTTTTTGATGATAACAGCAGTTTATGGCGGTCTCTCGCGGCGCCAAATATTAGACCCAATGGGAGTGTACTAGGGTTAGGGTTAGAGCACTGCATGAGCGAAAAAAAAGGCCTACCCAGCCAGAGTGGCCGTGGCAGGACAGGAAAATATTTAGACAGTGCATGAACCGAAGCACATACAAGCCGCGATTACCCTCTGTATGGACAGGGTCGCCGTGCTATGGAAGGCCCCCACGGCCCGCACACCCAGACACATGAAGGAGCATGCGCCATCAAGGTAAGTATGAAGAGACACCTTGTCCGCGCTCTGGTTATATAGTCCTTGGAACCGCGCACGGACCAACTTGGCTCTTTCTTTTCCCGCACGTGACTAGCACTACTGAAAGAGGTATGTGTGGCGTTTACTACAGTTTAGCCAGTGCTTGGATGTTTCAATTTCGCCACTTTTTGAAAAAGAGAACACTCGACTCAAAGCGATCTTCGGTACTTTATAAACGCTACAAGGTTATCTCGTACTTCTTCTCCTCGCACCCTTAAATCCCGTTCCTTCCGTCGGTCAATCGCTCTCACTGCCTTCTTCAACCCATCGACGCTCTCCACCAGGCGATCGAGAAACCCGCCGTTCCTAAAATTAACGTCGTACGGCATCCCCTCGTCCGAATAGATATCGATTAGAGCGGAGGCCGCCTGTAATAGCGGTTCCGTGCCTTTGTTTGATGGTGTCACAGCAGTTGGCAAGACGGATAAGAGATAGCTTGCTATTGCCTTTTGATCGACGTCAATTATAGTTCTGTGCATCAACTAAACGACGTACCTGATTTACCTCTATGGAATCAGGGTATTGCGCCAGGCACTCCAGCGTACCAATACACTTCACTTGCACACGAGGTTCCGCACTCGAGTCACAGACGCTCATCAACACCTGGGCTTGATCGTCAACTGGGACCTGTGCGATCGTTGAGAATGGCAAAGTATATCAAACTCGATCTCTCACTAATTTTCCTTTCCAGATGTCCCCGATCCCCCAAAGGACTCCAACGACGATTTCCCAGATTTCCCGTTTACGCTCTTGCCCTGGAGCAATGTCAACTCCAACCCTGGACAGCGCTGTCCATATCGTCGACCAAAGTTCACGTCCGGAATTTTCATCTGCAACCAGCTCCGCGTTCCGGGAGGTCGAGAGCGAAAGAAATATGTTGTTGAGACATTCAAATGCACTCACGTGGATCGCGCCGAGTACGGAGGTTGTCGGAGGGTGGATCGATAGACCAGATGGGGGCGGAAAGGAAAGGAACGTCGGTTCAATCAGACTTAAAAGAGGTCGTACTAGTTCGAGAGCCGTGGTGGGTCGCTTCGTTTCTTCAGTTGGACGTGAGTCTCCGTCTAAAAGCGTGTCCTCTGCCACGCCATCGCCCATCTCCACGTCCTCATCTAAAGACTGTTTAGCAGTTGAATGTAAGTCAAAATGTTCGCACCTTCCACGTCTTCAGCGTCTTCGTTACCTGAAATACCCAACACTGGATCAGGTAGCGTTGCACATGCTCCCGTCAGCACTTCAAGAGCGAGCTGGATCGTCCTAAGTTTGTTTTCTAATCGATCGAGATCTAGCTCCGTCTGAGACTTGTGATCGGACTTTGGTGTGCTTTTCAGAGATAGCTTTTCGATGGGTGGTGGCTCGTTCGCCTTGCGGAGCATTCAGAAATGATTCCATGCTTCATAACCACAGCACAACCAACCTGTGCGGTTATAAGATCTCGAACCTGTTGCGCCACCTTGTCCAAAGAAACGGACGAAATGATGGGTCGCAGAACGGGAAGGAGAAGATCATTATTGATATCCACGACGGAGGCGACACTAGGCGGAGGCAGCGGGGACACGTTGCTCATGATACCTGGCTCTCATGTCAGGTCGGGTCGCCCTACATCGGGGCACAAAAGACGTCACCACAGCACAAGACTTTGAGAGTCTCGAAACGGTCACTGAAAGGATCCTCTGGTTTTTCATTGGAATCATGCTCGTGGGATCGCACCACGTCCAATAGACATGAACTGTAAGCAGCATTCGAACGAACTTCGTCTATTGCCGTCTGATTGTCATCTGTGAGAACATATAGACTTTGGGCTGGATGAGACAACGGTGATCAAGTAGGAAAGCACAGAGATGATGAAAGAACTACCTGCTGCAATCACTGTGGATATAGGCAACTTGTCGCGAGAAGACAGGAAAGACATGAGGAACGGAATAAGATCGATTTGATTGATGGCATTGAGAGCCTTGTTCGAAGTCTCTCTAATAATCATCAAAACCGACGATACGCAAGAGAGAGAGAGAGAGAGAAAAGGTACTCACGACAAGCACCACAAGATAGTGATTACGTTGTCAGCAAATTCATACACCACCTTTCTTGCATTTTCGAGCGCATTTTTCGGGGACTCGAGAAACTGGGCGAGGACTTGGGATATCTATATATGAGACGTTACAAGGACATCTCGAACGATCACATGCACACACCCTGGGAACGAACGTCTTCAGCGGGGCAAGGACGTTTTTATTGTACATCTCCGCACAAATGTTATATCCCCCATCGATACAAAGATTTCTAGAGCGTCGTGGGTCAAAAGATCGCCTGAAAAGACCCCATCTTACAGACCGTAGAGCACCAGCAGCTTCGATCCACACTTCCTCCTCACTATCCGACAGCCGCGTGATCAAAGCACCCACCACATTTTTTCCCTGCAATAACCTCCGGGTGGATGGGTCATTTTGTATGAGATTGGATACCGCGACACAAGCCCATTTTCGTTCAGATGCTTCCGGACTCTCCATCTGCACCGCATCACTATACCAGGTATATAATTTCTTCGACGCGAGAGACATACTTTTTGAATGATCGGTAAGATAGCCTCCTTTTTCGTAGATGCAGACTCGGCAGATGCAAGACCTTGGGGTAAATGTGAGTCTGGTACCCTCATCGGGTTGTGCCTGCGCATTGCACGTTTCTTTTGGGACTTGCCCATGGTGGTATCTTTTCAAAGTGAAGACAGCCGATCATTCAAACGAGGATCCCACGTGACTCGGGCAAGAAATGCATAACAAAAGTCGAATTAGTTCGTGGTTCTAATGTTTCAACTAGAAGTGTGCAGTCCACAAGAGCAAAAAAGATAGTGGTGGTCACACGGTACTTCTACATGAGTCCGCAAAGTCCGTGAAATTTCCCCCAGCTTACAAAAACCTAAGGGTGATATCGAGGGAGTGTGCCATTCCTGGTGGCAGACTCCCGTATTGTAGGGAAAGGGGTACGTGATATGGCGTTTACAGTCGAGAAGGCGGTCGGTCCTGCTGTATGAGGAGTGGAATCCAAATTGGCCAAAGTAAGAGCCCTACGAGTGAACGATGAAGTCCCGTCCCAGTCCTGGAATAAATCGTCTTCGTCATCCAATGAAGGTGCAGAGGGTTCTAAACCAAGATTATCGACAGGAGGGGCGCTCGGAGAAAGTTCGGCTGAAGATCCAGGTGCTTCAGGAACGAGATGCGAAACTGGGATATCACTTTCCTCGCCATAGCTCAGGGAGTGGTAACCAAAAGGTACATCGCATTTAGAGGGAGGCGGAGGAAACAAAGGGGGGACGCCAAGATCATGGACAGACATGGGTACTTGACTCAAGTCGCCCAACTCCTCCAAGTCGTCTTCCACTTCATGCCACTGTGGCGCAGATGTTGGTTGTGATGTACTGGCGCTAGCCGCGTCAAGTATGGGAGAACTTGCAAACGCTCGAAGATGGGCAAGCCGAGCCTTATCATCGGTGGCAATGTGGCCATCCGGCGGAGGGACGTATGGGAGTATTTCATCTGCGAAAAAGGATGGTACGTGGTTATGTTGAACTGCATGATGATCATCAAGCGAGGGCGTCGAATTCGAGTGAGGTATAGAGGACATAGATGGACCAGGAAATCCGCGGACAAATGATGCACCGTAGGTGGGTGGCGATGCAGAGCGAGGAGGATCACCTAGGACGAGGGGGAGTTCGGACACGCTACTATCGAGACTCAAGTCGGGTTGGGGTAGAGATGAATCTGGTCTCTCAGAAGCAAATGAATCTCGACAAGAGGGAACAGAGGGTGGAACGACGGGCGCTTGTCTTTTTCTACGGCGGCGCGCTGATTGACGAACATTGGATTTCCATCGAGAAGTCGCTCTTGCCCACAATCGCATTTTGCCCCGGGAATCCCTCTCACGTGCGTTGTCTGGGAGATCGTTATCGGCACCAAGCTTACGCCCAAGCTTGCGCTCCACGTCCTTTGTTCTTTTCTTGCGCTTTCTCCAGAGGACACAACCGATCATGAATATACATATGGAGCCAGCCAAGACGATGGCAAGGGTGAGAATGATGGTTGATTCTACGGTGGGATTTATGGAAGCAGTATCCCAGCCCACGGGAAGCATGGATGTATCGAAGTCGGACGTGGTGAGACTTGAAGTAGGCATCGAAGCTTTTGAATGCGTAGCGGTTGAACTGGAGCAACACTGGAGGAAGAGGTTGGGATGGAAAGGAAGAGCGGATGTGGACGATACTCACAGTTGAGCCGTAGAGCGTCCATACGTCAGTTTTGCGCCAGAGATTGTCGGACCCTTGGACATATCTGTCCGCAACGATTTCACGCCTCTGACTGGGAGTCGGCGTGGGGGTGGGAGTTGAGGTGGAGGGAGTGGGGGAGCGGGAGGGAAGGATGTGTTCGGGTGAATCGATGATATCGCGCTCGATAAATGGACAGAGGAAAGGGGGAGGAGATGTGAGGGGAGGAAGTGGGCCGCCTGCCACTAGCGGAGGGGAGGTCGCGATGAGGGCGAGGGCGGAGAGGATCGCTGGGGACGGAAACGGGTGGGAAAGGGCGGCGAGGTTGTGGGGGCGCTTATTATTGCGGGGAAGAGGGCCGGGACGAGGATGGTGGGGGTCCGAGTTGGAGGGGGTTGGGAAGGCAGCGATGTGGTTATTGCCACATCTGCCATGTTTTGGCTTGGCCATCATGCGAGAAAGCACAGAAGACGTGCCAAGAGAGTCTTGCGGACACGGCGTGGCTGAATATGGAGGCCGAGCCGAGCAGGGCAAAGGAGGCAGTTGAAATGACAGCGCGAACGAAGACAGCTGTCCCTGCTCGTCAGTACGTCCCGTCGCGGACAATCGCTGGCAGCTCGTCGTCAAACGGGAAACGGAGGAGGAGGAGGAAGGAAAAGCACGCGCACACCTTGGCGGGGAATGCCAGAAGCTTAAGTAATATTATTCCGCACGCTTAAAATAATATATGGATATATATATATATATCATACCCAAACTGGGTTACGCTCCTCGAGCATCCGACACCGTCTTCGCTCCTCGTTCCGTCGACCCACCCGCTCCTGCACCTCCTTCTCGTCTTCTCTGCTTCGTCCCCGTATTATCGCATCCTCCGACCCCGCCTCATACTCTAGCTTGTATGTCCGCGCACCTATTCGGATCTTCATTCCGCCGCATGTCACTGCCGATTCGTCCGTCGATAGCGACCTATTTTGGCACATCAGATTAGCCGACGCCATTCCCTGTCAGTCACTCACTTTCGTAAAAATAGCGTACTCCTCCCATCCTCCTTTGCTGCCGGCATCCACTCCGTCGGTTGTCGCAGCACGTACGAGTCCACATACGCCCGCCAGCGTCCGTACCCACTCTTGTCTATCTCCCCGCTCGGGTCGCTGCCTTCGAGAAGTTGGATGGTCATCTTCTTGCTTTCCGCGTCCTGTGCTTCCTCGTGAGCCACCATGTATGTCATCCAGATGCAGCTGACCCATTCTATGCGGTATAAATGTTCATCTGATCCCACGTGCCGTTCAGCTTCTCGACGATACCGGATCATGTCCTGGTTCGTCAACCTGTCCGCCTTGCGTGCATCTTGAAGCATCGTCCATAGCTCTTGCGACTTGTTATCTGATAGTACGCTTTGCACCTAGAGCTGCTCAGCGTCACTTCCACAGCGTGTCCACTATCCCTAACCTGCTTGATAAACGCGGCGATGAGCCTGTCCAACGTAAATAGGTGGTATGCCTGCACATCTATTTTCAGCACTTTCCCGTACCACCCTCCTGTGTCACCTACCTGGTTACCAAAGAACCATCGCATGTGCTCCTCGAACAAACCCACCTCTAGCTCACCGTCGAAAAACTTCTCACAGGCGTCAATGAAGTACATGTAAACCAAGTCCGATGTGCTTTCTGGTCGCTGTTCTCCCAGTGCTTCCATGGCCTGTCTCAGTACGGCGCCCGGGCCATTCGGATCATCTAATCCCAGTTCAACGGCAATTGGATTGGTATCCATGGGATTGAGGTTCTCTGCCACATGTTTGGCACCTTCATTCTTACAGGTGACCAACCGAGAATAGATCAACTGCGGCGAATGATCAAGTCACAGACCATGTGAGTAACCAACCAACTCACCTGCAGTGAACACAACAACGTATAAATTGTTGTGTTGGCAAAAAAGGGTCTACGCTTCGGTGCATCCTTAAAATTAGTATGCGCCTGGGTATTGTGAATCCAGATGTCGCTTAAGGTGTTCTTGTTGATGTCTTCCATATATCCGGGATTCCCAGCACCATGGGAATGGGGCGGAGTTGGCGTGAGGGAAGCAGCCTCTCTGGAGTCGCGAACGGGAGTCCGCTCTCGTTGAGACGGTTTGAGTAATGATTTTCGAAAATCCCCGATTGCCGTCAACACAGCACCCGATCTGCTTCCGCTGCGCGAATTGATCAAAGCCTCATGCTCCAGATCGTCATCCTGTAAGATATCAGAGGAGCCGTACGCGATGTCAAAGTCGTGCGCAGGAAACATGTACAGCAACGGCACAAACTGGCGGAGAAAGCCTTCGATAGCGCGCCGCTCCAGCGGGCTGTACTGCGCCTGGGAATGATCTAAAAAAGAGTAGACCAGACGGAGCGAATCGTGCAATACAGACGTCTGAAGAAATTCAAACTCGAGCTGGTGCCCCACCGAACCCGCTGCAAAAGCGGGTCTACTTCGTTGCGCTAATTTATGTTCCTGAGCGTCCTTGATCCCTTCGATGTGCTGCGCAAAGTATTTTGCTGTGATTTGCTTCTTGTCGTTCTGCTTGAATTGATTTCCTTGGTGATCAAGGGATTTGTAAAAGTTTTTGGCGTCGACCTCACGCCACGTCTTGTTCCATTCTCGTTGTATCCGACGCCACTCCTCATCCTTGGCCTTCAGGCGCGCAAGCACGACCGGGACTGCAACACTGGGGCAATCCTGCAGTGCCTGAATGACCTCTGCGCTGGCATCACGTCCATAGACTTTTTTCAGAGTGCGGTGATAGATGCTCCTGCTAGAGCCGCCAAAGTCGGCTTTAAGGCGGAACGTCGCACGCTCCTCGTTAGTCATTTCTTCAATGCGCGTGTTGAGGGGTTCAAGTAGTGCAATTGTGCGGGCAAGCGCTTCGAGTTGGACGTGATATTCGTGTCGCTCTTCTTCACTCTTGTGGAGTGCTTCCTCGAACGAATTCTTCTTATGGGAGATGAAACCGGCTTCTTCTGATGCCCATGTCGGATGGGACACCCATACATCATTCAAGACAGAACGACACAATTGATCGCGACTGGAACAGGCTAGATTGACCTCCTGTGTGCGGCATGAAGAACTAGTATACAAGCTTATCCAAGGGCGACTCACGCTTTCTGGCAGCTTACGATAACTCGGACCCTCTCCTTCGTCTGCCGGGAGCGCAGGCAATGGCTCTGGAGGACCTGTACGAATGCTGCCGGGAGGACCGTGTTCAACACTGGGATGGAGTTCATCGATGTGTAGGACATCCTTGAACTGGGCGAGCAAATCGCCCTCGCCTAAGAAGACCTGAGACAGATCTACGAGGGATTTTGCGTCGATGATGTCCTTTGAGTAGAGGGTGAGTAATTTTAAGAATTCCTCGTAAGTATCTCTGCTCTCCAAGGTGCGTTTTGCACGCTCGAAGAACAAGAGTTCGTCGGGGGGAGTCTGGATAGCGGGGTGAGGTACATTGATAACGGATGGCAACATGCCCATATGAGGAAGTGGAGGAGGAGGCATGATATGGGTCTGTGGGAGTGAGGTGGTATGGGGCGGGGAGGGAGGAGGTAGAGCATAAGAGTTATAATGAGGTGAATCCGGTTCTCCGGGTTTGTGCGCATGTTTTGGTTTCTTTACCTAAGGAGCAGATCAGCGAGGAAGCGAAGCGGAACGAACTCGACTGACTATGGAACGAGATGAAGGGACAGGAGTGGCGTCCTTTTCAGGACCTTTGCGCCGTTTCTTTGGGATTGAAACGAGGGACTTTTTGGTGAATCTGTCCTTGTCGGCATCGGGCCACTGGGCTTGGACGCCAGGGCCTACGGTTTGCTGGGGGAGCATGGTAGTAGCGGTGGCTGAGCCAGCAAAGGCAATGGAAGCGTCGGGCAAGAAATCCTTGAACTCGGCGAGGAGATCGGGGGCGTCTTTGAAGAGGAGCTGTACTTGGGCGTATACCTGGGACTGGGAGGGATGGTAGGCGTGAAAGGCAGATATGGAGAGAGAAGCTTACGTCTTGTATGTGGCGTTGCTCTTTCTGATAGGTCTGGAGTATCTCGAGGAACTGCTTATAGGTATCGGGGTCGTCAGTGTAACGAGCCTTTATCTTGTTGAGGTATTGGATCGCGTGGTTGAACTCTCCGGGAGGTTTGGTGTCGAGGGCATTCCTTGAGCCGAGACCGCCGAGAAAGGAGGCGGCGGCGGCGGCGGAGGGAGGGGCGGAGGGGAAGGCGTCGGGCGGGTGATACGGGATGGGGGGTGCGGGCGATGGCTTCTGGGGGGGATCGCGACGGTCGAGGGCGAGAGCGGAGGAGGAGGGGGTGGTGACGCGGATGCCATTCGGATCACGTGGGTCTGCGGAGATGTCGATCCTGTAGCCGGGGGGCAGGAATGTGTTGAAGCCCTGTATGAGGGCGGGGATGCCGTGGAAGAGCATGGAGACGCGCTCGATGACGCCGGGGGTGTCGATCCTGGAAGACGTGCAGCGGGGGGAGGGGCGGAGAGGGGGGACTTACACCTCGCTCTTGAAGTCTTTCATGATGTCGAGGAAGTGGTTGTACACGTCGGGCTTGTCCTGGAACTGGACCTTGACTGCATCGAGGTAGCTGAGGGCGTCGGTGACGTTGAGGGGGCGGGCGGCGTCGGGGGTGTCGGGCGCGGTGCGGGGACGGGGCGTGGAGGACTTTGGCATGGCGCGATGGAGGGGGAAGCGTGGGAATGTTGACGCGGGTTCAAAAGGGCGAGAAAAGAATACGCTCGTCGACCAGAGCACGATGCCGCCCCGCGGAAACGAAGGGCTCGACTTCACGCCCATCCTCACCCACTACCTCTTTCTCTTCACAACCGTATTAGCCGTCGTGCGTTTACCCCGCTCTCTCCACCGATCCCGCTCACCGTCCCCCGCAGCTCGCCTGGTTCATCGCATTCATATCCCAGGCCATCGCGACAGCGCAGTGTACGCTCCTCTCCTTCTCCCCTAACCCGCGCTCACACCCCTCCTAGTCGGAAATGTAGGCATACCCTGGTTCGCCATATTCCTCGAGCTCTTCCTCATCCTTGGCGTCGTCCACACCCTCGCAACCGACTCCATAGCGATGCATCGCTTCCAAATTTCCACCTTTGGCGCCGTCGCGATCGTCTTCGCTGTCATCATCGTCAACCACAGCATATTCTCCAGCCACGCCGCCTACGACGCCATGGCCGCAGGCTGGCTCATCCTCGCAATCGTCGACATCCTCTGGGTCCTCTATTTCACATCCGAGGAAGACTCCCTCGCCCTCCATCTCTTCAACTCTCTTGGAACAGGCGGTCTCACCCCTCCTTCCCGTCGTCGCAGGGCCCGCGGTCCCTCCGTTCACAACATGGGTTCAAATGGCTATGCTGCCAATTACTCCCCTGGCGCAGGCATCGGCTCTCAGGATATCCCATACGACCCCGCTGCAAAAATGGCTAGTACAGTCGGTCCTGCCGCTGTCAGGAGCCAGAACAGCTTCGTCGGCGCTGCCAGTACCGACGGTGCACCTCGCAATCTTGGCCCCACTGCCGCCCCCGGAAGTACCCATAGTACCCCGATCCCCCCAACTAGTCAACTTGCCAACCCCGATACCAACATGGGTGCAAGCTCTCCTCTCATTGGCTCAGGTGTTGCCGGCGTTGGTGCGGGCACCACACTCAGTACTTCCAGCCCCTCTCCCGAGGCTGTCCAAGAACAGGAACCTTATATATACAAGGCAAAGGCTCTCTACGCGTGTCCGTAATCCTCCTCCACTCTTCACGTGATTTTCTTTTTCATACATATTCTACAGATACCGCTTCTCCCGACGACCCCAATGAAATGTCCTTCATCAAGGGCGAAATTCTTGATATCCTCGACAAGCAAGGCAAGTGGTGGCAGGCCAAGAAGCCGGACGGAACGATCGGCAGTAAGTCGCCTCCCCTTATCTCTTTCCCATTCATTCATTCCCTCCTAGTTGCTCCATCAAATTATCTCCAGATCATATAGTTCCTCTCAGCCATCTACCCCCATTATACTGGTCATGCACTTTACGAACTTGACGTTCTTTTAATGGCGCGCTCAGGCGATCGAGTGTCTTTCCCTCTTGGTGTTATTGTGACCCATTATATTCCTACACGTTCCTATTTATCTGTTTCTCGGCAAGATGATACCACATGGCCCCACATGCTCTTTGCTTTCTCACATTTTCATACGTATGAATCGATTTGAACATTGTGTGACTAGTAGTTAATCAATCGTACATTAGACTGTTTCCCTCCGCGTGACAACCATTTCTTCTGATGCTCGCCCACTGGCTACCTCCCGAAATCTGGATCATCGTGTTCCGTTGGGCTACGTACCCACCAAATGGCTATCCCGCTTCATACTACGAACCCTTCCGCACTCCATTAGACACGTTAGATGACCCGCTGAGGACGAAGCGCGCTCTCGTCCAAGTGTGCCGTCTCTGGCGGGCTCTAGCCACCGTCTTTCTTTACGAAGATCTGCGCATCGGCTGCGACCCAATGAACCTCAAGAGAGTCCTGGCAAACAATCACCTCGTTGGGAGATCTGTCCATCGCCTCGAACTCCCATACGCCCACACGGTGACAGAAATGCCTGGCGACACCTGCGACGTCGCCCAAATTATCCAGAGCTGCCCGTGTCTTAAGATCTTGGTTCGACCCTACTCCTCAGAATCATCCACTCATTCTGTCGCTGTCGGGCGATACGAATTCCCTGCAAACACCGTGTCGTTGCCGTCCCTCACGCGCCTGGACTGGTGGCATTACAACAACGCTGCTCGTTCAGGCGGTATCAATTCCTTGTCAGACGTCCTTCGTAATGCCCCATCCTTGCAATACCTCACGCTTGGCGGCGAGTTTTGGATGAACGCTATGCGCTTGGACGTTCCCTTGCGATTGCCAGCGCTGACGACGCTTCACCTGAGGCGGATGAATGCGTTGTTCATCTGGCAGATCAGACGATGGGAACTCCCCGCCCTCGTCCACGTCGTTGCCGACTTTCCATCAGACTATGGTGCTTTGGAAGAGCTATGGCTTCATTTCGGCAGTCAGCTCTGCACGGTCGAGTTTGGACGAAACATTGCTTTCCACTTGGCGGACCATATATCCATCTTCCTGCGTGGATGTCCGTCGGTGAAAGTCTTCAACTACTATCTCAACTTTACAGCGCCGCCTGACTTGGGACAGCTGGTCGAGCAATCCTCCCTCGAGTGTGTAGGGATCCACGCTTTCCCGTGTGCCATGCTGGTCGATACTTCCAGTTGGTGGCATCTCGAACGCCATTTCGAATTTCTTTCCAGTCACTTTCTTCCTGCGCTCAAGCGCATTGTTCTCTATGGGGACTGGCAGCATACCCTTGAAGATTCACGTGTTTCACTTGCCTTGGAACGTCTCGAACGGAAAGGGTGTAAAATTCTGTCCGCGGATCAGTTGACTAGTTCTCCTTGCGACCACTCCTGATCGACGGTAAGGATCTTGTCTAGGCTCACTCTTGAATCTCATCCTTTTCCAGGGTGGAATTCCATGAGCAGCATTACAAAAACTCTTAGTCTGATCGATGCCCATTGCCATTGAATGTCATTCAGCAGTTGCGTCATAAACTTGGGTAGTAACCCGAAGGATATCCTGCACCCGAACAGGCCGAGTGGGACCTTGCAAGTAACGTGACCTCGCATGGCCCTTGCTCAACATAGACTTGTACTCATCCGCCACGGACGCCAATAGCTACCTCAAAGGACAAAGAAACACCGATCTCATGATCCAAGCGTTCGCACAGATTATGAACAGTTATTGGCCCAGCATCGCCAGAACCGTCAACCAGTCTGCTGTTTGTGACATATACCCCGGTGGGGCGTCCTAGGGCACCTTTCTCTCCCTGACCCACAGCTTCATCATACCTGGTGGACGCTTCCGAGAACAATGTCCATTTTTTTTCTTGGTCACTTGTCACATGCGGCTAACGTGTATTTTCACAGACTACTTTTATAATCACAACTTTACGATACCATCAAATCGACATTGCAAAACTTTATGGACGAGCGACATGTAGAGCGAGAATACTTCCAATAAGTATGCCCTCCGTTAGGTATGAATCCGAGGGGAGGCTCATACATACGCGTAGATTTGGACCGCTCGCATCCGCTGTTGTTCACCCATGTAAGTTCAAATGTGAACTAAGTACTTTGTAAATGATTTGACCTGCGTCAAGATGCTTTTCGATTACGTTAATGCCACAGACGATATCTCCATTCTCGAGTGTGGTTTGTCTAGTACTGAAGTGCGAGTTTTCTTACATCAATCCGCTTCTACTGACCAAGTTTTTTTAAGCAGAGCTTTCATTGTGGAACTCGAGTCGCACAACTCAAGTAACGAATCCGTATACCTATTCGATGTGCTACCATGGCTGTACCCCACCTCCAAGTTGCAGCTGAGCGCCGTGCTGGTATCTTGGACCTCATGAGGGACCCGACGATGCTTGCGTTCTACGACTTCAATTTGACGATGAATGCACACAATCCCATATTCACAGCTGCGATGCTCTACCCCGTATAAACCGACATCATTCCCAATGAAGTCCTTGCTTCTCAGGAGAACGCGTTCGCCGGGTTACTTTACTTCGGTGAACATGGACCTGAACAAGTACAATGGGACATTTCCTGTTACGTTCATGGGCTGGACTGGGCAACAATAGTAAGCAACATTGATTCTTCATTCTGATGTGTTACATGTATTTATAAGGGTTATTAGGGATGGGCCGAACGCTTGGCCTCGTGCGTTGGAAGTATTGCCCGCCAATCTTGCGACAAACACACTTCCCACACCTTGGGGAATTCAACGTACGACCTTGTCCCCGTTGGCCAGCTGAACTTTACGGAAGCGCAACTCCGGGGCAGCCGTATCATCAGAGCAGTGTGAATGCAGCGACTGGTCCTGGATCGGATGTCAACAACAAGCTGAACAGGACTGTCGTGAACGGTGTAAATCCCACTGCTGACGAAGGATGGGTGAACAGCCTCAAGCGTAAGATGGTAAACCGATGTGACAAGCGTTTTATGTAGCTGGTGAGTATGTACTGTATCTCTGACTTGTCGGCATCTCATTTCATAGGTATGCTACCGGGGGGTCGCCCCAGTTGCCCAACTCTGTGCTCGATCTCACGAACAGCATCAACAACAAGGGCAACGTACGTGCATCTCTTTTTCGCTCACTCTAACTTAAAATTTCAAAGATGTTCTCCAGCCTCCAATGGTAGTTGTCGTTGAGGTCTCTATCGAGCCACCTGCCATCTATCCTTGATGTCACGCGCACAATGGGAAGGATAACGATCACTGAGGGTGCGTGCGTGAGTACAGCGGAGCTGATCAAAGCAGGGAGATCAGGGAGTGTGACGATGGGATAGGCAAGAGTGTGACGAGAGAGGTACGAACAAAGTGGATGCGTGGGCGGGAGTGAATGAACAGACAGACAACACGTCTGTGTGCATGTTCATCGTTTCGCCTACAAAAACAGCACGGTGGATGAGGCAGGGCGAGGACCACGGCTGCAGGGGACGAGGATGACAGCAAGTGGGGAATGACGAGTTGGTTATGTACGATGAGCGGGAGGTGAGGCCTTGAGGCATCGCTGCTACACAATGGGTGGGGGCATATTGAATCTAATGTAGTACAATGACAAGGGTACAGAATTACAAGGGCATAGAAATCGATGGCATGTAAAGAGAGAATTTGATCAACATCTAGTCCCTATTCAAACCAAGGTTGGTCCGATAATAGCCGTCACGCCGACGTCGCAATGAGCGAGGGTGAAAAGAGTAATAAGGCTTATCCTTCTTTGTTTGCGTACCGAGACCCAACTTCGTACGAATGCGGCTTGACACTGAAGGACGTGGAACCTCAGGAATACGGGGAAAGACCTGGTCACTGGAGACCAAAGGCATAGCAGCAAATTTCCTCTTCAAGCCCCGTCTACTGGAGGATGACCCTTGCAATGCTGACTCTGCAGCACCTGCTTGAATGTACAACGCAGTTTCGGACGACGAAGGCGTACCAGATGCAATGGCAGCATGCGTGGTAATCTCGCCTTCGTCCTCATCCTCATCCTCACCTTGGACCATGATGTCTACATCTTCGTCTCTGTCTTCGTCCTTGGCCATTCTCTTGTTCTTCGCCCTGACATCCTCGTCAACTTTCATGTAGTAACCAAAGGCATTGTTGGATTGCATGGGTGGATTCTTCCCATCAAAGGGTTTTCCCTTCCACTCTCCTGTCTCTGAGATGGGAGGGTAAAGTTTTTCTGGCGGTGTGTGCATCAGCGAGAACCCCGGGATCTCCACCATGGCCTCCAAAAGGATAGCGCGGAATTGGTCATAAGTAGGGTTGGTTGAGGGATGGATGTAAGGTCCTTCGCCCCAGTCAGCGTCCTCAAAGAGAAGCTTCCGAAGACGTTCCAGAAAGGGACCCATAGGCTTGAAGTATGGCGACAAATAGGGAACAATTGATATGGTCAAACCGTGCTTAGTACACAAGGCGAGGAAGCGTGTTCTGATGGAGTACAAGCTCTTATCGTCTCCAGTCAACCACCGGATGATGCTAGGAGGAAGAACTTCATTCTCGGGCAACATGCATGCATGCACCCTCGTGTGGTCCTCAAAAATTTTGGGTCTATGAGGCCGTTCATATAGAATGCAGAGGGAGACAAGGACCAAATAAAATGCTTCAAGATCGTGATGCGGCGCATGAAGGATTTCCTGTTAATGCTCCTGCCAGGGATGGTTCTCGACAGAAAGGACAAGCGAAGCGACCAATAGTTCAGTGAACATGTATGGCCGAGTACCCTGATAGCCATGTCAGATTGACAAGGGAAATGACTAAAATGCACTAACGGTTATCTCTATCATTGGCTTCTCCGCTGCAATCAAATTGTGAACCAACTTGACCAGACCCTCAAGGTTGTCGATTAGTTCAGGCGTAGCAGTGTAGAGATCGCTATCGCAATCCTGGATGGAAGGAAGGTGGATATAAGAGTGCATTTGTTCCATACTAGCGCTGTCATCAGAAGCTGTCTCAGTTTCCCATCTATCGCCCATTTCATGATCTTCATCCATTTGCCCTCTAGTGGGATTAGCGTCTGGTTCGACATGACTTGGGTCCGGGGTAGCATTCTCTGGGGCATTCGGAGTGATACCGGCAAAGCCCCAATCAAGAAGTAGTCCGCGATACTCCTCCTTAACACGAACTGGATCCCTCGCAAAGTCACTGATGTCCTGGGGGACCATAGCCATGTTGGGTGGAGATGAGTCTTGATGGAGGAAGGAGAAGGGAAATAACTTTATTGAGCCTTCTCTCCGCGCCTTTTCATCGTACGGAGAATTTGCCTGTTCGTGTGCTGCAAACTAAGCGTCAGTAAAGGATAAGAAGGCTATAATCGAACTGACAAGTCAGCGCATCCACTACGATGCCCAAAAGCTCGGTACCGCTACGGAACTGGTAGATGGGGATCCCCCAGGGGACCATGAAACTACGGATATGAGAACGCGGGGCATAGTCAAGTAGATTTTCTGGGGAGGCGAATTGGTATGATCTTAAGCCGGCCGATGAGAGCATCAATCGAAGATTTGACCCTCCAACTCGAGATCGATTGAGTGTGGTGTTGTCATCCATGCGATTGAGTTGGGAATGTGCGACAGAGATAGAAACACGCTCCTCTGAGAGTATGCGAGGAACTCCTTGAACCCCTTTGTGATGGAGGAGGGAAAGTATCATGCCTTCAGTGACACTATTGTAATCATCAACCCACGTTGTCTTTGCAACGATTGGGGTTCTGTCCAACGACGCAGTGAGCTCCCACCCGAATGCCTCCCGGACTAGTTTCGGTATAGCCTTGATATCCACTCGTGCACCCATCTCCCCAAGCCACACAATGGAACCGCGTGAATGCATGCGTTCTGTAACAAATACAGTACAGTGGATGGCAACATCAGAAAGATACTGAGATCTTATGATGCGCCAGGAAGCAGTAGTTGTGACCGTTGGGTCATAGCCGATGTGTATAGGCATGGCGAATGACATGCCGATGAGGAGGCGTAGGAAGAGGTAAGATTCCTGGAAAATGTCAAAACTTTGGCCCACCACTGACCCACCCCTGTCGAAAAGGGCTAACGTAAGTCTTGTCCGGACGAGGGCGAAGGTGAGTACGAATCGTCTGCAATCCTGATTGCGATACATGGTCGATGCTCGTTCGGAAAGAAGATTAAACACTTCCTTATTGGTGACATTTTCACTTTTAACCTCTCCAATTACGGCGAAATGCCTCCAATCATTATAAGCACCCTTGTCAGCCACACAGGTAAGGTCAGGCTTGCGAAGAATAGCCCCCCCCAGATGCAGCTCGACCTCTATTCATCGCACTCCAATGACGGCCTTGTGGCGCAAATGCCCTACGTGCGACCTCTTCAATGATGTCCTGAAAGAACCTGGCGATCTTTTCTTCCTGGCCCGCCTTGCTAAAGGTTTTTTCAGGTTGCGTCTTCCAGTCCATCCAAAGCTGGTACGTCTCCAACTGAGTGACGAGTTTCAATACTTCTTCATGTGTCATCATCTCGGCGCCCGGGCGGGTGAGGCCTTCTGGAAGGACATTGTCTGGAAAAAGGCCATTGATGAAAGAAGCCGAGTCCGCAATGGTGTGTGCACGGATGGAAACCTCAGCCAGGCCACCTGACATGGCAGCGTGGGTGCGAGTGTTGCAAGTGTTAACGAGAGAGTTTCTCCTATCATGCAATTTCAAAATAAATAAATCAACATATGAAAATGGGCGACTCACGGTTCCAAAGCTGGGCATATCGGAGGCTTTGGGAGAGGGGCGGGCCGCTTAAGTTCCGAATAAGTCGAGTTGCAGAGCCACTATGTACTACGTCACAACTTGAAAGATCGGCGTCGCTCTGTCGATCTCTTCGTCGACTATCGAGATATGAGACTGAGGCGATATCACCTGTTCACAAACTAGCTGGTCTATCAGCGGTCAACTTGAGTGGGGATAACGTGCCCTTGGGAACGTGGTGAGGGGGTACTAAAAACAAGCAGATAAAGATAAAGACACAAATCCAACGGACGAAATTGTAATACATCTTCAGGCCAACATGTCTTTCCATTCATTGTCCAAAAGGCAAATGCCTCGTTTCGCTAAATGGTGCTGCCAAACTCGCATCTCGCCTTGCACGCCCGCCTCTTGAGCATGACGACTCAATCCCTTGCGCAACCATCGCATGTCTCTCATCCGTACAGTGGTCAGCGAGGGCATCGAAGGGAGCAACGTCTCCAAGGTCCTCCAAAAGTCGTGATTTGGCCGGGGGACGGAAATCGTCTGCAATGGTAACGCCACCTGTCCCAAACCTGCGCCATCAGGAAGTATCAAGGCTGGAAACGGACTCTCAAGTGAGAGGTAGCATAGATTCGGACAAGTGCAGAGCAGAGTGCGTGGAGAAGGATGAAGGCGCGTAGGCCACGATTTCGGGGTGAAGAATGAGAGTTGCGAAAGCGAGCGTCCGTGCACATCAAGGAATCGAGTTGTGAGGGCCCTCGGATAAGGGATATCGTCGTACGGCGTGAGTTTTAGCAACCTTAAGCGGGGGAGAGTCGCATTCAGCAGAGCATGAATGAGAGAGGACGAGGGCATAGATAGCAGGGTCAAGGTATGCAGATTGGGGAGATCCAGCTTCACATTTGTTTCCGGAACTTGATCAATTCCTTGACTGTCAAGTTCCGCGTCCATCGGCTCCATATCGCTCCCAATAACTTCCAAGCGCTCAAGTTGAGGACACGTCTGCAGTAGCTGAACGAGTGGATCGTCTTGTATGACGATAACGGAGCTAAAGGCGGCGACATAGGAGATGCCGCTAAGAACTCTCAGATTAGAACTTCCACTTCCGTCTCTGTTGATCAGAGAGGCAAGAGTACGACGACTCGGTGGAAAGGACGGCGATAGCGTCAACCGTTCCAAGAAGGGCATCAGGGGAAACAGCGCAGTGAGCAACGAGTCAATCATGAATTCCTGTCTGGAATCATGGGTGGCCGTTATCTCTGATAGATCAAGCACTTGAACCCATCTTCCGGGCGTGGAATATGGTATTCTGCGAATGGAATCCCATAGCTGGTCTGCGGTGCGGAGTCGTAATGTGAACTTGTCCAGACCACTGAGAGTACAGAGCTTGACATTTGAGTATAGAAGCGGCGAGGCAACCTCCTGTGAATCGGATGTCAGTAACCACGGTAGTTCTATTCAAAGCAATCGGAGGGAGAGCCCACTGCTGTATAAAAACGAGATCAACTGCGAGAACTTACGTGGAAAGACTTGCACACCAGCATTAACGACATGCACCATGAGCCGCTGCGTGTGGTGGCCTTGCGCTGCGGCGCTGATACTAGGGCAAGGAAAAATATCCTTGACCAAATTTCCGCCGGTAGCGGCTTCAAGGGCGTTTTGTGGGGGAGGAGAGGCAGGAGAACAAAACGCCCCGCATATCGTGCAAGCGGTCTTGGGCAAAGCAAGATACTAGTCTCGCTCATGCAAAACAGATTCAAAATCTGAGCGGCGCACTGCCAGGAAGTGGCAAATGCTCCGATGTTCCGATTGTCAATCTTGGGATTCGGAATCAATCGTTATTTGCATTAATATTGTACGGGTAGTCTAGTCTAATCCTCGTGATCAAACGTCTGTTTCACTTCGTTTGTTTGCTGGTTCGTCATGTGAAGGTGGTGTGATAGTTTCCAACTGCCTTTTCACCACACCAACCAAGTCCGGTCGAGCCTGAAGAGACGTTGTCTCCGAACCAGCATCGTTGACAGATGGCGCAGCGTTGACCTTTGAGTGGCTAGCTCTTTTTCTTTTCAAAGATGCCGGGACGAAAGCTGTCGCTTCTTTCTTCAGGTTACGCAATTCTGGTTCAGCAGAGATAGTAGCAGCAGCATGTATCACGCTGGCAGGAGCAGCACCAGGTGCACTGACGGCAGGCTTCGGAGGCAAGGAGGCATGTCCAGGCGACAATTGACTGGCACGATGTGCTTGGTATGTTTGGTGAGGGATCGTTGCCGTCGCGGATGGATTTCGACCAGGGTAAAAGCCGGGAGGCGGTGGTGGCGGAGGTATGATGCCAGACGAACTTGCATGCGCGCCCCAATAAACCCCAGGTAGCGGCGGCGGCGGCGGCGGCGGAAGAGTTAAAGACGGCGGCGCGCTCAGTGGTATGTGCGGAGGTAGCGGAGGTAATGGCGGTGGAACTGGCACTGTTTGAGCCGTGACCTCAGTATCATTCTCAACGAGTCTAGCGCACAAGACAAACTTTGAGCTTCGCCCGATCCCTTTGGCATGAGAATGTCATCTCCGCTACCGTTTTCAGAGCCATCCTTGCTTGCGCCCGGCGGCGGGCCTTTTGGCATGGGGACATCATCATCGCTATCGTCTTCAGAATCTTTTTCTTTTTTACTGGTGCCCGGCGGCGGGCCTTTAGGCATGACAATATCTTTGTCCGAGTCTTCAACTGAATGAGCACCAACAAATAAAAACGGCAAGGAATGTTAAAAACCTTCGTCATCGTCATCGTCGTCGCTGTTCACTTCACCCGGAGCGAGAGCTAAAAACGCGTGCAATCGATGTACAACACAAAGTTTGAAAGATCACTCACGTCTCTCGATGTAAGGTTGACCAGGAGGGGGGACGCCGTAAGGGTTCATCACAGGGTCATAATAAATGCTACGCTCCGGATGCCGGGGAAGACCATGTTTATTGAATAAATTTCTTTTCTGTTCCGCAGGAGGCACTGTCTTTTGATCTTCACTGTTTTCTTGCATCCGCGCACGATATACAAGTCTGCGCTTTTCGGGATGCTCCTTGACGAAATCAGCCTTCTTTTCCAAAATATTTGACAGTTCGCTCTTGAGACTCTTCAATCGGGACTTGTCCGAGGGTGATAGTTTAGTATTTGTTTCGAGTTTTTCGATTTCATCCTCCAGTTCTGTGACGTGATGAGTACTATGGACATATCGGCAGGAAACGATCATACCTCGAGTATCCTTCTTGACCAAGGCAAAGTCGCGTGCTTTGGCTCTTTCCACCTTGTTCTACTGCGATGAGCTGCGTCATTAGGTTGAACCTTGGAGACTAGTGAAAGACACGCCTTCTTGAGCTCCTTCTTGCGCTGTGCCTTTCCTGAAGACAGTGAGGAGATAGCAGCAAGGGAAAATGGAGTTCTACGCACGGTAAGCATCAGCCGGGTTTAGGTTCTTTCCTTTGGCCATGGTGGTTTGAGATGATGAAATGACACGTGACTCGGACTGAGTTGGAGTCATATGTCGGTTGTGCAGCTCTTCCCGGGCGTGCTCCAGTTGGTGGCCAGTGTCCCTCCACAAGGGAACTGCCCCAGCAACGTCTCCAACAGCGGCTAAGCCCAGCTCTATGTCCGTTTCGATGGCCTCTGAGCCATCTGGACAGCATACTCCAAAGCGGACCAACAAGATGGCCTCCTCGCAGTCACTCAACCATCTCCTCAATTTCACTCTGCCTCCGAGGCAGACTCAGTCGCAAACCCTGCCCAGGCGCGGAAAGAAGTCCACCGCCCATGGTGTTTGGAACAAGGAGAGTGAGTATCTTCCTTATCAACCATCCCTCCCTGCACTAAACCGCTTCACCCCAGGGTTTCTGAACGCCCAATATCGGTTCGTCATGAACCCAACAGGAGACTACACGGTCCATTTCGTGGATCCGGACATGTATGTTCTCTTCGTTTCACTGTCCCACTGATCCTAAACCCCTCTTGCTAAAGTTTCTTCCAATGGCAAGATATACTGCAGGTCATCGTCCCGCGAGCCTCTGCCTACGCATCGACAACAAGTGGAGAGACACGTGGTTCAGACGAGGGCTTGACTACTTGTCCCATCTGTCTTTCCCCACCTGTTGCACCTAGGATGACAAAGTGCGGTCACGTTAGTCTCCCCGATCATGCCTCTTTCCACGAGCTGAGTTATTATTTTTAGGTATTCTGTTTTCCGTGTATCCTCCATTACTTGAGCTTATCGGACAATCTGAAATGGGCCCGCTGCCCTATCTGCTTCGACTCCATTGATGCGAAACAACTCAGGAGTGTCAAATGGTTCGAGGGATCAGCTTCATCGGGCGAGGAAGACCACCCTGCGTCGGGCAGCTCGTCTTCTTGCTCTCTCGATGATTCGTTCGAGGCAACTCCCCGTACAGGTTCTTTCATGCGCATGCGTCTTATGCTCCGTCCCCAGATCACCACGCTAGCACTACCTCGCTCAAAGACGTGGCCTTCGGATCTTCTCCCACCTCATCAAGCCCCGTTTCATTTCCTTCCCGATGTATACAACTTTGCCAAGTTCATGCTTGCCACTCCACAGTATCTCATCACAGATCTGTCCAAAGATCTGGATGCACTCGCCGTCGAGCGGCGCTCAATGATTGCTGCGAAAGATGAACTCAACGTCGTGTACATCGATGCCGCGGAGGAAAAGTTGCGTCATCAGATGGTGAAAGCAGCTGCTCTTGAATCGCCCCAACTTTCCAAGGCTATCAACAGGGCTCACAAGGAGTATCAAGACGTACAGCGTCGCCATGCCCGCGTCACTGGTCGGGCTGCTTGTGTCGAACCGGTCAGCGTCCACGATACGCCAGATGAATTTTTGGCATCCAGATATTTGCCATCGTTCACGGATAACCAGCCGTCTTTACCGATGAACTCGGACCTCGCAACCCAATCCAACCGATTCCCGCAATCCACCGGTAACAGAAACACCCGACAGCGTCGTAATCTGAACCCGCCACCTCCTTCCACGCAGACGTACTACTACTACCAAGCAGCTTCTGGTCTTCCTGTCTTCCTTCATCCGTTAGACATCAAGATTTTATTCTCCCACTACAATGGATACGCCTCGTTTCCTGACGAGATCGCCGTCCGTGTCGAGTCCGCTTCCGAGGGCACCGTCAACGACGATTTACGCAAGCGCTGCAAATACTTGGCCCACATGCCAGAGGGTGCGGACGTCGTATTCATCGAGGCTGATCTAGAGGGAGTCGTGGGATCGGATGGTCTGAAGAACTTTGAAGGCGCTCTCAAGTTGAGGACGACGCGGAGGAAGGAGAAGGAAAGGAAAGACGACAGGGCGCGCGTGCGGGCAGAGGAGAAGGAGAGGGAGAGAGTGAAACTTTTGTCGCGCGACGAAAGGAGTACTCCCGTTCGTGCGGGCGACGTGCTGCCCGAACCTGATAGTTTGACGCCTTCATCACACGTTCCGATCTCTCAGCCCGTGTCTGGCGTGTGGGGTTCGAGAAGCTTTGCCTCTGCACTTCATTCCGCACCTCCAGCTCCCCGTCGTAATGCGACCCCAGAACCTGTTGATGAGTGGGACCTGGATGCAACTTGGCATGAGCTCGAACAACGGGGCGGAGGGCGCAGACGTGGAAAGAAGTTGGTGGTGTTGGGAGGCGGCAACGGAGGGCGGCAACGTTAGAAGTGACCGTTTGAAGCATCGACTGGTGGTAGCTGACCAACTTCTGTACCAACAATCAGATAATCGATATATTACCATCAAGCATATTTATTCACTACTGCCACAAGATGAAGAAGGCATGCACAACATTTCGAAGGCAAATTAGAACGACTATTGAACGGAACCATAACCCTGCTGGCAATTCTGCTTAGCGATGCTAGCAGACCCACTACGAATGTAGCAGATTCGGGCAGTCACACAATCTCCTGTGCATGACGGGGTAAGAATCGAGCTCTTGCCCTGATAGGTGTTGAAGATCTGGGGCGCATGTCAGGAGGAACACTCGACGATTACCCACACTTACCTCGACTAAAGTAGAATTGACGGCCATTTCTGCGATGATTTGTGGTCAGCCGACCATCGAAATCTTGTCTGGAAGACTCACGCTCAGTCACAAGCTGCCACCAAGTTGCATTCAGCGGGTCGTTGTCGTCCCAAGGTATGTTTGGACCGTAGGTTTCCCTAGTGCTATACTCTAGCTCGTATATGGGTCCATATTGAAGCTGGTCATCGAGAGCACCGAAAGCGTTGACGGCAGTCTTGTAACTGTCAAAGCAGCATTAGGGCTACTTTAGACCACCAGACGTGACAAGACTCACGTATAAGCATCAAGAACCTCAAAAGTCTGCGAAAGACCTCAGATTTAGCATTTACTCCAGCACCATAACGGACATACAGCAGAGTCGATCTCATAAACACGGAAACCAGAGTTGAGGTTCGTCAGAGGCGTCACCGACGGTCCAATCTAGGCAAAATCAGTAAAGTTGCCAGAAGTGAAAGAGGAAACATACCCAGGACAACGTTTGGGCAGTGTCCGTATTCATAACGGTGGCATTGTTGGTGTAAAATATCTATGTTCATCTTTCAGAATATAATGAGGAGACGCTTCAAAAAGCTTACAGATATTTCATCCTCATGGGTATGACCAAAGAAAATGTCTGCTGGGAGGTTAGTAGGCTGCTCAGAGGGAAGAACATCATACTGACTTGCGATTACGTGAGGAGAGAAGCGATCAACACTAGAAATCCCATCAGGTGGTGAAAATGCAACAAACAGGGGAATTTACATTTGATAGACTATGAGTGGAAGAATTTCAGTCAAGGCGAATGACATAGTTAGGTACACGCACATAGATTCGTTGGGTTCTCAAGCGAGTTAGAGCCATCCCAGCCACTGGGAACATGACCGATAATCCAGACTATTCTTTCGTCAGCCACGGGTTGTATCCTGCCCGATCGTTTTTACGTACCGCGATCGCCTGCATCTTCAGCATCTTGCAACTCGTCGGTCAAGAATCTCATCATGCCCGAAGTATCTGAACTTGAAGAATTGATATAGTTGAAATAGTTTGACCTATGATTGCTAAGAGAATTACAGGTGCAGAGGGGAAACAACTGACTTGTACCCTTGAAAAAACAAGACGTATTGTTAACACTTGAATCACGGCGTGTTATATAGACTTACACAAGTTCGTGTCCAAACTGATGATTCTTAGTCCATCTGCTCGCTTCACCATGTATGCTGCATAGTGTACACGCGAGAATTCGACCACATCTTCAGGCATCCAGCCTTCGTAATTCCAGAGTGCAGTGACATGATCATACAACCTAGACGCATGTCAGTAAAGTCAGACATGTACGGTAGTTTATCATACCAATTAAACTGCTTGCCTAACTCGCCACCAAGAGAATAGGGAGCCGCTAAATCAGCCGGGTAGCTATCATGGTTGCCCAGAGTCGCATATACTGGAGTTGGTCCAAGCCGTTTAAGGAGGTCGTACAACACGACCTACCATGTCAGAAGAGCAAATAGCGTCGTTAATATGCCGGTAGTGCACTTCGAATAATAAGCAGACACCTTACCTCGGAATACTCAGTATAGGCCCTTTTTTGATGAGATTAACAAGATGACTGAAAGTACTGAGGTTTATTGACTGACCTCGATAGTTCGTTCCCGGGATCATGGGATGTTAAATCGCCAGTGAAAAGCGAGAAGTTAAATCCACCTCCAGTCAAGGCAGGGATAGCCTCGAATGTAGCAGCAATCAATGAATACGGAGCGTCGCTGCAATGCTTTCAGATGCAGCGTATTTGGGACAGTAAAGCGCATACCACAAGTAGTAACCGAATCGAGGAGCTGGTAACAATGGTGTCTGTGGACTGTACTTGTTATAAGCGTTTTCACGGCAGCAGAGTCCACCATTGGTACAGTTTGCCTCGGCACCAGTAGCAAAACCTGCACGTCAATAAGTCCCGAGCGCCAAGAGAAAGAAGCGGGGGGGATCTTACGTGGATCGATGTGAAGGTCAGATACGTGCAACACTTTGAGTCGCTCGCCGCTCGGTTGTTTTGGCGCGGGAAGAGGATTCGGCTTCGGCTTCGCAAACCAGCCAGTGGTGTTCAACGGCACGGTATCAGGGTAGGAACAAAGTCCAAGGAATTGAGAACAGAGAAGCTGGAAAGAACATAGGTTTTAAATCATGGTCTAGTTTGACAAGAAATTCACCTGTCCGTCATACCCGCCGACGTCGGCGTACGATACGACCTGGGTGAGAATTGGACCAAGTATAAAGGGGCCATAACTCGATTCACAAGTAGAGGAGTAATTGAAGTACTCGCATAGGGCGACCGTAAAGTTTGACCCTTGGTCGGGTGCGCTCAACGCAAGAAACTTTGCGACCTCGAGTGCGGCCTGGCAACGCGCGCATTGATTCGTGCCAAAGGTCGGGTTGGCTGCAATTGACTTGACTTGTGCGATAGCTTGCTCCAGAAGCTTTGAAGAACTGGCGACGGGAGGGAGTGGATGAGGGTCAGCGGTGTCGACCTGGGGAGATGAGAGGTGTGGTTTGTGAGCGTGACGGAGGTCTCACCTGGGGTATGTTGTTGGGGTCGGTGAGCGAAAACGGAAAGACCTTGTTCTGGAAGCGAAATTGAGACAACTCTTTGACAGATTCAGAATTTGCATACGGTAACTGGATCCGAAATGACTGGCTGGGGTTGTTCCGAGGTTGCAGTAGGGTCGTTGTAGTAGGTTGGGTACAAGGAAGTGGGGAAAGGACCGGGGACGGTGTACACGGACTGTTGTGCGGTGGCGAGGGCGAGGAACGGGAGGACGGCGGCTAGCCTCGGTGCTCTGAGCAACATGTTGCTCCGAGGGCGGAGTGATAGAAGTGGATTGATGAGAACATCAGATGGGCGATTAAAATATGGGCTCGTCGGCAAAATTTCCACGAAAACAGGCACGAACGTGCATCAACATATATATGGGCAGCCAGGGTGGTGTAGTCGACGAGAGCGTCGGGGCGGACCTGGCGGAGTTGGCTGGGATCACGCAGCAGAAAGAAAAATAGCGGATTATCTTAGCAACAACAATACAGATCGAACGTCTCTAGTTTTAAGAAAACATCTTCGTGCCTAACACGACGGAAGCAAGGGGGACCTCCAGGATGCTATGGTAATCAGACCGAAAACGACGGGAGGGACAATGGACTCACAGGAACACAGTGAGCGATCGAAGAGGTTGCAGTATATTTACATGGCGGCAAGTGGAATACAAGAATCTGTTGGTTTGGAGAGGTCAGCCGATGTGGCGATTACGAATTGCAGCGTTACGATACCGAGCAATTAGAGTGGGCGACTACGCATATGTCTAGGCAGACTGAGGAGAGTCAATCTCCCTTTGTCTGCGCGATGACTCTTCCTTGCGAGCCGCTCTGGACCGCGCCTTTTCTTCTGCCACCCTGCGGGACTCGGTCCAGAGATGGAGGGTGTAGTCATGCAGCGCTTGGGAGTAGGATACAAAGGGATCGTCGCGGACTCCTGAATTCGGTGTGTGCGAACTGGGATGTAACATGGAGAGGGAGGGCGTTGAAAGGTGGAGCTGAGGAGTGAGAATTTAAGTGATCGGGTTCGCCAGATTGCTGGTGCTGCTCCACCGCACAACTAGTCCTCCATCGCTGGCGCCCCCGCGACCTGGCCTGATGTGGTCGATGGGGCCAGCGTGATTGCGCCTCGTCGTCAGCGTCGATGGCGGGCACAGACGACCCAGACGGCCGAGTCGTCGTGCGCTCGGAAGGGGATAGTTACGATACGCCACGTCCGTTCCAGACGCACGTGACAGCGCCTTGTCATCTAACGACGAGCATGGCCAGTCCTGCGCTCAAACATGTGAGTCTCCCTCTCCGTCCACGTCCGCCTCTTCATCCCCCTCTGCCACCAGGCCATCGCACCCGCAACCCTCCAGCACGCCCAGACCGACGCCCTCCTCGCCCTCCTCACTCTCGCCGTCGCACACGACGAGCACAAGTCCACTGCCCCGCTCGTCTGGAAGGTCCTCGTCCTCGACCACCAGACCAAGGACGTCCTTGCGACGGTGCTCCGCGTCCAAGACCTTCGCGACGCCGGCGTAACCCTCCACGTGTACGCTTCTTTCTGTACCTCTCCGGCCCCCACTCACATGATAACAGTCAGCTCCATTCCCCACGTCCCCCGCTACCGGATGTTCCCGCCATTTATTTTGTCGCACCAACCCTGGAAAACATACGCCGGATCTCAGAAGATCTCGACAAGTCTCTCTACGAATCCTTCCATCTCAATTTCGTCGAGCCGCTGCCTCGCGCTCTTCTCGAAGATCTTGCAGCCTCCGTCGCTGCGTCTGGCACCTCGTCCTTGGTAGAACAGGTTTGACCTATTCTCCGTCTCCGTAGTACAGGTTCTACACTAATGTGTCAGGTCATCGACCAGTACCTCTCCTTTATCGCGCCCTCTCCATCCTTGTTTTCCTTGCTATCACCATTGTCATCTTCGCCCTCCCAAGCAGGCCCGTCCCAGCCCACTTCGTATTCCTCGTACAAACTTCTCAATTCGCCTTCATCGACCGAACAACAGATCGGGGACGAGATTGAGCGTATTGCCAGTGGGATTTTCAGTGCCGTCGTTACTGCAGGTACGCACCTTGCTTGCCTGTCAACAGTTCACTGGACTCATTCATTTTAGGTCATGTCCCAATCATCCGTGCTCCCAAGGGCAATGCAGCAGAAATGGTCGCCAAGAAACTCGATATCAAGATTCGAGACGCCCTTTCTGCCTCACGCGCCCAAGGGCCCACCTCCTCGCTCTTCTCGCAGGATTCCTCTGGTTTATCCAATTTGCAAAGACCATGTGCGCTCGTTTTTCACCTTTCCTCCCCCTCGTCCTGATGAAAAATCGTCTCAAGTGCTCCTTATCGTGGACAGGAATGTGGACCTTGTTTCCATGGTCTCCCATGGCTGGACATATCAGGCCCTTGTATCGGATTGTCTCGAAATTAGGCTTAACCGTGTCATTGTTAGCAGCCCGCAAAAGCGCTCATATGACCTTGATTCAAAGGACTTTTTCTGGGCAAAAAACGCTGCGAATCCGTTCCCTCAAGTTGCAGAGGATATCGACGTCGAGTTGAACAAGTATAAACAAGATGCCGCAGAAATTACACGATCGACGGGTGTGAGTGATGTCAACGACATTTCGCAGCTGTGAGTGGCAGTGCAGTAATGTGTCGAGACATACATTTGACACGACATAGCGACCTTTCATCCAACGCGGCACATCTCAAGACTGCCATAACGCAACTTCCCGAACTTACTGCTCGTAAGGCGACACTCGACACGCACATGAACATCGCCACGGCATTACTCGAACATATCAAAAAAAGAGGACTTGATGAACTGTTCAGTACCGAAGAGGCTGTCAACAAACAAGTAAGTGTCGTGAGTCGTATTTGTGAGGTAGACTGATCATCGGAGTGGTTAGACGTTGCCATCTATCTTAGAAACGTTGCGTGCTCCTCGGGCGGACGGAGCGTTTGATGCCGAGGACAAGCTCCGTCTCGTTCTGGTGTTTTACCTCTCTTCGCCCGACAACGCGCTTTCCAAGGACGATATCGCCGAATTGGAGAAAGAACTCGCAAACGCAGGTGCAGACACGGCAGCGTTCGATTATGTTCGACGAACGAGAGAAATTTCACGCATGACCGTTTCCGCCGCCGTCGGTGGGACGTCTACGCCCGTTCTCGGTGGCCAAGGCGAACTTTTCAGAGGTTTCACTGCTCTCGGAAACAAGGTAGACATGCGTTCGTTCCGAGTTTCGTGTTTTCGTGCTTACGCGCCGGTGGTTTCAAGCTCACGGACCGTCTGAAAGAGGGCGGGTTGGAAAATCTGATTTCGGGGGTGAAGAATTTCCTGCCAGCGAATAAACTGTTGCCTGTGACACGGTTCGCCGAGGCATTGATGGATTCTTCGGCTGCATCGAACCAGTCTTTGCAAGAAACCGACGAGTTCTTGTTTTTGGATCCCCGTGCGCCTCGACATGCCCAAGGGTCGGGTGTATCTGGAACTGGTGCTCCCGGTCTCGGCGGTGCATCAAGTGCTGGCAGAGCACGACGCATGGCATTTACAGATGGCATGGTGTTCGTCGTGGGCGGTGCAAGCTATGTCGAGTACGGAAACCTTGAAGAGTGGGCGACGAAGACAGGGAAGCGCGTCACTTATGGTGGTACAGAGATCGTCGATCCCAAGAGCTTCGTCCACGTTTTGCAAGACCTAGGCAGGGCGACCTCGTAGACATACCATACACATGATATAGCAATCGAAGCATGATTAATTACATACATCACTTTGACTACCAATCGATGGCCGACCCAATCTGAACTACCACGTCCCACATCATATACATCACTTCCTGTTATTGGAGCGCATCAAGAGGATCTGGACGAGACGGACGCTATGGAAACGTCAGTGTGCGTCTACGTTGACCTCTTTCTCACTTACAAAATGTTGATCATGTCGAGTTCCAAGGAGATTGCCTCCTTCATTGGGTCCTTCGGAATAACACCCATCTCTGCCATACGGGCATGTTGCAAAATCTTTTGAGTACTTGAAAAGTTAAAGGTATCAGAAGATAAAAAGGTCGCATCCGAATAAGTGCTCACTCGTATAGCACAAACCCGCCAAACACGGCCAGACCGCCGTAAAGAGAAATCGACTCGGCGATGGCCAGCCCCCGCATACCGAGCGGGAGAGCCATCGGAGCCAGTGAAGAGAGGGCTACAACGGTCACACCAGCGAGAAGTGGACCACCCATATACAGGTACTTGTCATTCCTGTCTAATAGGTAAGTGCTATGTCGAGGGAGGAGCACATAGACTTGCTTGGCAGTTGCACCGACATAAGACAACGAGCCAACGACCCCACATGTATACAACGCCGCTCGGGACAGTAAGGCTGGACTAAGGAAGAACAGCGGACTTAGCGTCGCTGCTTGGCATGCATTGAACCCCTATGAAAGGTAAGATAACCAGCGCAACAGAACGGGGCTGACTTGCCAGCCAGAAAAGGTGCTTTTGCACCGTCCTTTCCGGAGGGGTGTAATAGACACCCATCATAGAGCCGATCCCTCCGACAAGACTCACACCAAGCACAAGCCCTGTTTCGGCATAAGTTACACCAAGGAACGAAAAAGTGGGAATCAGATTGCATACATGGATTCGCCGCCATGATTCTGAAAGCAACTCCCGATTTGAACATGCTTCGGGCAGCCAATGCGGTGAGAACAAGACCACCGCCGGTATATTTGAAGCTATCATGTAGATAGGACTGTTCTGCAGCAGTCAATGAATCGCGAGTGTCTCTATTCAAGAAGCCTTCTGCAACGATGACAGTGCCTGCTACGGCTGCCTGCAAACTTGATAGGTATGGACGTGGCCAAACTGGTTATAATACGCACGGCTGTGATTGCAAATTTTTTCCAGGCATCCTGTGAGGTGGCCTGTGTCACCGTTTGGGCATCGGTCACGATGGTACGGGAGAGCGTGCGCGTTAGGAGTGGAGTCGGGGGCTTGCGGGTGACATCTTTGAGGGTGTTAAGGCGGAGGGTGGAGAACAACCGAGTTCTAGAGGATGGTGCGGAATGTAGCACACTACGAGACAGTATTGCTGGCCTGAGAGCAAGAGAGAACATGGTGGAACAGGACAAAGAGCAGACAAATATTATACGATCGGTATGAGCTATGTTACTTAATGAGTCAGCGTCCATTGGTCAGACGCTAGGCCACAACGTCATCGACCGACAAGCCGGCCGTGCCCACTAATCTCTCACTGGGGCAGCAACTTGGTCGGATCGACAACACCGACCACCTTGTGTTCCATTGCTAACGCAATCAAACTCTTTTCTCCCCATTTCTTCCAGTCAATCTCAAAAATACCCGTCTTCTCTCCGCACGACCATGTCCATGTCCGGTCTCGCGTCTTCACCAGAATCAGGCCCGATTTTTTTTTACCACAATCTAAACTCGCTTACCTTGACATCATACACATTTAATGACCCATCTCCCCCGCCACTCGCCAATAGCAAACCATCCGGGCTAAATGAAAGAGCGAACACGTACTTGGTGTGGTCTGTAAATACTTTGAAACAGTCCCCTGTCACCGAATCCCATAACCGGGCTGTGAAATCGAACGATGCCCTACCGCACAGTAAGATCATGTGATTGCATCCGGCTCAACACCTTACGTTGCCACTATTGGGTTCTCCCCTGGCTGGGTATTTGGACACCACTTGACGGAAGTGAGACACCGTCCGTGGCCTCGGAGAGTGACGTGTGTAGATGTCGTCTTTTCCGAATGTAATTGTTCGATGTTCCATATTCTGCACGTCGAATCATCGGAACATGTGGCCAGACGTGTGCGTGACGGATTGCACTTCAGCATGGTCAATTCTCCTTCATGCCCTCTATTATGATGTCAAACCTCATGACGACGCTTCAATTGACCAACATACCTTAGAGTTTGGATAGGCTTGGTTCCGTTCAAAGAAACAATATGAACCACATGATCACTTCCACCACTTGCAAACGTAGAGTCGTCGATCCATTCGACATCTAGACAACAAGCTTCTGACAGGACTTATAAGCTGCATTCCTCATGGTGAACTCAGCACAACACGCTACCTTCGTGATTTCGATACTGTCGATGTACTCTCTTATTCTTGATGTCCCACACGCAAGATGTGCTATCCAGGCTTGCAGTAGCCATCCATTGCCCAGAAGGAGAGAATTTGGCAGCAAAGATGGGACTCTTCAAGGTATCAGTATGACCCAGCACGAAAAGTAGTTTTCTCCAACCTTGTGATGGTTGTCTGAGAGATATTGTTTTCCAGCAGAGGTGTAGATTCGAAGCTTTGCGTCATACGATCCAACTGCAACTAAGGAGCCATCCGGGCTCCAGTCAATAGATGTCAAGTCAGCTTGGGAAGAAGAAGTAAGGCTGGATAATGTTAGTGTCGGACGCAAAGCAGAGGGTGAGGATCCATCGGGTGAAGTGAACGGAACGTTCCAATAGTTGACCGCAGCATCACGTGACCTGGCATGTTATGGATCAAACCAACGTTAGGATAACATTAGTCCCATGAGTGCATACCCGGAAACCAGCTGTCCCGCTGTAGTTGGACTCCAAGCGACCACAAAAACCTGAGTGATTTGTTATTAGGAACCATGTTCATTGTATGCACATACTTCGGCCTTGTGTGCTTGCAACAATCTGACAGCATCCACACGTTTTGCCTTTGGTTTTTTCGCTGCGCTCTCCACGGGTGGCTGCTGTACTTCTGGCTTTGTTTCCTTTGGGGCAATACTGGAAGGTCCTACGCATACATGCAGCAACATGTGGAATTGTTAGACGCGAATGCATACCATCTACAGCCATTGCTTTGTGGGGGTCTTCGACCTCTTTTCTAGCACGTTTTTCGACGCGTCCATCCTCTGTGGAAGGTGAGATTGACTTTCGTTTGACACCCGTCTCCCCGGCAGGCACGGCGGCGCTGGAATCTCCGGGTTGCTGTGGGGCCAACAGTGCTGTTGGCCCTGGGTCGATGGAACACACATGGCGCTCGAGCAGAGAGAAACTGCTCTTGCAGCTCTTTGCAAACGAGTCGCCTTTCCAATGAGCCTCGACTTCAGCATAGAGAAGGGCCTTGCTGAGACGTTCTATTAGCTCTCCGCGCGGAACGTGTTTCTTGATATGATGCGAATGATCTAGCCGACTCTCCATACGAAGGGTGAAAGCAGAGTGCTGGAAACCTAGGCCAAAGTGAGAGCGGGAGCGGGAGGGTAGAAACGCGGCATACCGGAGTCTTGAAAGTAGGCATGTATGAGGCAATTGACCTCGTCCGCAGTGATCGTTATTGGGATTGCCATGGTGGACGATAAACAGAATGCGGAGTTGGAAAAAGACACGGTGTGCTCGACAGCCTGAGCGGCGCTCGAGACCACTGACAACGTGCAGCGTGGATCATTGATTGCAGTATGTACAGTGTGAAGGGCTTTACTTTGTATTCTCTGCCAACTCGTCCCACTAGCAATCCAACGTGAGATAGTCAGCACAGTGCCAGTGTTCGTTCGCCCACCATGCCTGACTACGAGTTTGATATCGACATGCCCGACGACGACGAGGACGCCTACGAAGGTCCCGACGCTTACCTCGACAACGACGATAACGTTTTTGAACTCGAAAGCGGCCAGGACGACACCTCTGATCATCCAGAGGCCCCGGGCGGAACTGCAATCGCTCAGATTCTGCGCTGTAAGCGTCCGCCCCACATCACTCCGTAACACCGTTACATCTCACCCGCAGCATTGTTTGACCTCCAGCAGTTGCAGCCTGGCAGCGCGACCGAAAGGACAACAGGTTCTGGTACAGAGGCGCTTTCTGTCACCTATGGTGATTTGGTACGTTTGCTGCGGACTGGCACGCCGAGGCGCCCCCAAACCGAGCAAGATGGAGATGTATATCGTGATGACGATGACGACGACGTCTATATGGAACCGACTTCGTATCTTGATCTGAACTCGCAGTGGTTCCCTCCCCACACCAAACCCCAGAAGAGGGGTATCGAGTTACTTATGAGCGGCGATTTTGGCCGCGTAGGCTACAAAGTGAGGTCAAAAAAGAATCCCGGAAACATTCTTCGCTTGCTTTCAGACCGATCTTGCAAGCCTCAGAGTGCCGTGTCCCGGGAGGAGTTCATCAGTGTGCGCTCACCGCCTTAGTAACTGCCCTTGTGCTTACGCAAGTGCAGGAGCTCATTCCCAACGCCAACGGGACTGCTGTCGCCTCCAATTGCGCCAATCTTTATGTCGGACAATTTTCTAAAGGTGACTAACTCATCGGGTTCTGTCTCGGATCTAGCACCTCATGCACATATGATAGACTCATCTTTTTATTACACGTGCTGTCAAGGTCAGTCAGTTACACGACCCCGTTCGAATATTTTCTAAAGCTTGACAGACTTTCGTCTTTATATATATGATATGACATCACCACCGACCAAGTACTTGCAACCTCAGCGAAATCCACAGCGAAGAGCGTCACTCTTTGACACTCATGATCACGACCACGAATCGACCCTCAAGGTTTTGAAGACCATTCAGGGTCACTCGGGCAGGTGGACTATCACCGATTCACATCTGAGTCCAGAAAACGATAGGCAAGGCTCTTCTTTCACGAAAAGAAAATACGCATGCTTAACTGTGTGACTGACTCAGGATGATTTATTCTTCCATCGTGCGTTCCTTGCTCCTCGGCAATCGCATTGCGAACTTAGTAATATATGGCAGTCACCTACAGTATACATGACAAACACGTTAGACCCTTCCCCAGTACAGACACCTATCCGTTTTACTGATCACGGGCGTCGTCGAGGCCGGTCCTTGTGGGGTGGCTATGACGAGGATTCCTTTGGTATTTGGAGCTGCAGGTTTTCTGCTGATGGAAACGAAGTTATTGCGGGAGGAAGCGGTCATATTTTTGGTAAGGGTTGCTCTTTAGTTCCAAGCCAGGATTACTAACATGTCGTTCAGTGTATGATCTATTGGCTGACCGTAGAACTGTCAAGATCACAGCACACTCGGACGATGTGAACAGTTGTTGCTGGGCCGATGCTGCGTCAGGAAATGTTTTGATTAGCGCGTCAGATGATACATTCATTAAAGTCTGGTAACGACTTTTTTTATTTATTTTCTAGTTTATCGATTGACGTCCCCGGCAGGGATAGACGATCACTAGGAAGTTCGCAAAAACCATCAGGTGTACTTGTTGGTCACACTGAGGGGATCACGAACGTTTCTGCCAAGGGGGACGGAAGATACGTCATCTCAAATGGCAAAGATCAGGCTCTTCGGTTGTGGGATCTCCGCAAGATGTGCAGTAGCGACAACTTTGATTCATTTGCACGCGAAGATTATAGATGTCCAGGTTACGACTATCGGTACGGTTTATGGAATCTAGCGTACTCTACTGATGCATGCGTAAAAAGATACGGGCATTTCCCGAAGCCAGAGCTTGCCGCGCACCCAAATGACTGCAGTGTCATGACATACCGAGGACATGCCGTCTTGCGCACCCTCATAAGATGTAATTTTAGTCCTGTGGAAACTACAGGCGGACAGTATATTTATTCTGGATCTGCGGACGGGAAAATTCACGTGAGTAAATGCGATTCTCCGTCATCTCTCACAATGGGCTGACTATACGGCCGAAAGATCTGGTCATTGGATGGCCGAATTGTTCAAGTCCTAGATCGTTCGCAAACCTTGCCAATGTCACATGATCCTTCTGGCCCTGAACTGAGCGCTCAACCTGGGTCTCGCTTGGCAGTATGCGTGAGAGATGTTAGCTGGAGCTCGAGGGTGATAGTTGCTTCCAGTTGTTCTAGATATTTGGTATTGATGGTGTTCCAGGAACCTGTACTGATGAGCGTCGGCTGGGAAAGCTCTCGCGATGGCGGAAGTGTTGTCGCCCGCCATGAGTGGAAAGGACTTTCAAAGATGGGCTACTCGCTGGAAGATTTTGCCGAAAAACAGCGCGCAGAACATGGCGAAAGGGTATCGAGACGAAAGACAGGAAACTTGCGCATTCCCGGCGCATTCGAAGAGGAGGAGGAAGAAGACAACGACGAGTGATTAAGAGGGTGTTGTGTGTAGGAGGTCGACCTTTGCTGTGCCACTCGGACTACTGTTTGTATGTTAGTCACTGTTGTATTCTCTACCTTACACTGTACTGCCACCGCACCGGATGTCCTATCTCTCTGGCTTCCCTCCCGGGTATTTCGTGATTCGTTCTATCGCAGCGGGCCGTCTATGGGACGTTAGCTCAGATCAAGTTGAGGACGGAACACCAGTCATCTTATGGCCGGAGAAAGAGCAGTCGCTCGTCGAAAGTAGGTGTATCTCCGGGTCAACTCATGCCATCACATCATACAAAGTCCTCACGAAACTCATAAATCTGATTCCTGATAGGTCTGAGAAACCCGGAAGCTAATAACCAGGTTCGTAACTTCCACCATCCCAGACATCTCAACACGGCAGCCGGGTGGCGTCGCCTAGCTTACTAGTTTGTGCCAGGTGTTTTTCATCGATACCTCGGGTGCTCTGTGTTCGCGGGCTTCGGGACACGCGATCGACGTCGAGGGTACGGAAAATGTGACGATTATGCGGTATATTGTCGTTGACCAACTTCAAAGGGGATCATCTTGTACTTAGACATAGGCGACCAGTTTCCCAGCCATATCCGAATGCATATTCTCACCCGCTTCCCCGATTCACGTTTAGCCAAGAGACACAGGAGATTTCCATCTCGTTCTCATGTGACCCCACATACCCGAGCCCAGAAAGTGCTGTCTCGAACGCATGGCGCAGGAAGAAGTATATCCTAACTTCGGTTCCCATGAGAAGACCCAAATCTTTTATCGATAACGCTTCGGCCTTCTTATCAGCAACCGTCACTGCTCCGTGGTCACTTTTTGCTGGTGGCTCTTCACCACCAAAGAGCACACCGGAAGAAGTGTTTGGTGGAGGCATAGATTTGGCAGAACATGAGATGTTGGAGCAGGATCGTGGTGAAGAAGGGGAGGTAGACGACTCTCCTGAACCCCATAGGAATGTCTGCCTTCTTTCTATCGATCCGGGGGCGTCACTACCCGAGGGGTCAAACGCCGGGAAGCGTAGGCAGTGGCAGATTTTGCCACTGCGTAAATCTGCTGCCCATCGTCTTGTTCGTTGAATGGAATGTATTTGTATCCTACATCGCTTGAAAGGTATTGACATGCTGTAGATATACGTTATCGATCACGCGCACGGTTATAGCAGAGCTCGCCGCAGTACGATAAAGACTCGTTCTTCATCACTCAAGTACTCACTGATGGTCTCCAACATGAAGAGCACGGCTGTTTATCTCGCCGTTGCGCTGGCTACAGCTGCCACTTATGGGCACCAACAGCCTTTCAGTGACTCTCCCGAGGAAATTCAAACAGAAACGTGGCTGTCGAAATACGGACAACAAATCGATCAGCCATTCTCTGGACCGCTGGCCTTCTCGCATGCTGAATATGCACGTTGCCTCGAGGATGAATCTGCTGCTTTCGACATTGCTATTCTAGGGATGCCCTTTGATACTGGTACAAGTTACCGTCCCGGGGCGCGCTTTGGACCGTATGCGATTCGTTCAGGTAGTAGACGACAAAGAGACTCTCGAGGTTATACAATGGCATGGGGAAATAACCCCTATGAGTCTGGCCTGAAAATTCTAGATTGCGGAGACGTCTGTCTTCAAGTATTCGGCAGGTGACATCGCTAGTTGACTCTTGAGTTATACAGGTTCCCACCACACCGTTTGACAACGCCCTTGCTGTGGACCAAATGGAGGTCGCGTATGCCACCTTGCTTGCACGCCCTCTCGCATCAAGCACATCCGTCTGGCCGCGTGGAGCTCTTCTGGCAAAAGATGGCCTCGAGCATCCGAGAATTATTAGGTAGACTTGAATCGCCCTCAACCATACCCCATGATTGATCATCTACTAGTCTCGGCGGCGACCACACCATTGTCTTGCCTATCGTTCGTGCGCTCAATAAATTCTATGGACCAGTCTCGGTGATCCACTTTGATGCGCATCTTGACACGTGGGGCGGATACGCGGGTAGTATAACGGATCAATCCCGCATCACTCATGGCACATTCTTTCAAATCGCCCACGAAGAGGGTCTCATCGCCAACACCAGCATTCATGCTGGTATCCGCTGCAAGCTCCAGGCGAGTACGCGTTACTAGAGGACGGTGCATTGACAGTAATTCTACCCAGGGGATCGGTGATATCGAGAATGACGAATCGGCAGGATTCCACCTCATAACGAGCGATGACATCGACGATCATGGCGTTTCTTTCATCATCGAACGTATCAGGAAACGAGTCGGAGACACGCCGGTATACTTGAGGTTAGACTTCAAACGACGAATGCAAACCTCGGGATACTGACCTTCAAACTTGTAGTTTTGATATCGATGTCATCGGTACGGACGAATCCGTTCCTGGAAAAGAGCGTTGCTGACCACTGTTATAGATCCTGGCATCGCACCGGGTAGTGAGTTTCTTCTTGGTCTCGTCACGTGCGATCAGAATTGATCCATCGGATGATAGCTGGTACCCCGGAGGCCGGAGGGTGGACAAGCAGAGAAGTCAAACGCATTCTGAGAGGTTTGGCTGGCTTGAATTTGATGTTCGTGTCTTGCAGAAGCTACCTCAGGCTGTTTTACGACCTCACACTATGTTTTTACAGTGGGGCAGACATTGTTGAAGTCGCGCCTGCATATGATCACGGTGGGGGACTTTGACCGTTCTACTTCAACACCTGCTGAGAAAATTGCTCAGCTGAGATCACTGCTACTGTAGCGGCCGACATTGTCCACGATTTCCTGTCGATGCTCATTTCTCCCGAGTTGGCAATCAAGCCTACAAGTGCTCTTGCGTCGTGGAAAGAAAACGAACTGTGATCAAGGCGGGTTTCCTACTGAAAACTTGATTGTTGTGATCAATTGGATAATATATCATCGGTATCACTGGCCGTTATTCGCCTGGTTGTTTTGATCACTGTCACCCGGTCTCAAGAAAACATAACGGAAGGAATAAAAATCAATCAATCAATCATGTAGTACGATACATGGGTATCGGGGGCAAGTCATACATAAATCGTGATCGTCCTAGAAATCGTCCTTTCGACAGAAGAAAAAAAAAGGATCGTAGAAACTGTTTTGGTCAACCATTCTCTATAAACGAGTTTCATACGTTGGGGGACTTTCGGAGAAGTAGGCCGATGAAGCTGGTGGAGCCATTACAATGGGACTTTTAGGGTTCCTCGGTCCCCTGACAGGATTCGCGTTCGTTGGCACACCGACTACAGTGTCGATCAGATGCGGCGATCGCGATGCTGGTGGAGGAGTCGAGTTTGAAGGGGTTTGGAAACGTCCGTAACGAGGGTCGCTGTAGGGGTTGTTAACCGGCGCGGCGGGGACGGGTGTCGTGTTGTAGGTGCCTCCATATGGTGACTGAGAAGAGTTGCCAAACATAGTGGCTGTAGCGTTGTAAGTACTTGGACTGAATGCGCCGTATGGATCGTAAGGTGCTTGAGATTGTTGAACATTATCTTGTGATTCGTGAAAAGCAGTGCATAAAACAAGGAGGAATACTTACAAGATGATCCTCCAGGGGTATGACCATAAGCCTGTGGGCCGTATGGATCCGCGTCGAACATAACCGCCCTGGGAGCCAAGGTGGGAATCGTGTTGGACGATGGCGGATATGTGGAGGGTGTAGTGGTGGTGGTAAGATCGCTTCCGCGGCGTTGTGGGGAATAGGAGGACGGGTTGTTATATTCGTCCACAGCACGAGTACCGGGTGGGGCTTGCATGTAGCCACCTCCAACATAACCGCCTCGTGCGTTACGACCAAAAGTTCCCATGCCAGCGTTTCCGGCTGTAGACACACTCTGGTTATCGCGGTAAGGCGCATCTTCTTCCAGGTAAACTTCATCCCCATCCACACGGCCCTTGAGTGGCTGAGATTGATCATATTCATGGAAAGCAGGCAATCCGATCTCGGGTTGAGCTTGGCGAGCCTTGCGGTCCGCCTCTGCTTTGACAGCGTCAAGGCGCATTTGTTCTCTAGAGTTGTACCCATTTTCTCCGATGGCTGTGCCAGGCTTTCCTCCCCATGCGTCACGCGGACGACGTTTGAGGCAGCATCTACCAAGGCCATAAAAGCAGCCGCTGAAGAAGAGAAGGATCCAGGCAACGAGGGTAAGCCAGACAGCATTGCCGATTGACGCGGATCCGCCTTCTACAGCGTTCATGCGGGCTTTCGCTACGAAAAAGAAGGCGATGTCAAAGATGAAAGCGATAAGAGCGACAGAAGCAGCGAATCCAGATATGCAGCTACTGAAGCAGGTCGTGGCCATTTCACGAACATGAGCCAGAAGGCCGAAGATGGTGGCAATACCGGCGAGGCCAAAAGCGACGATGTGAAGTACGAGGGCATAAGTGAGCCATTTTACGACGACTTGTGGTATTTGTATGGTGGTTGAGTCGCCGACCAGGGCGTTCACATCTTGGTGTGGGGTGAGTCGCGTGCGCAGCGAGGGGAGAATGACTGACTGAGTTCATATCCGACGGTGGGAGATGAGCATGAGGTGGTGGTGCCTTCGGTCATGCAGTAGCCAAGGGTTCCAAAGGTGACGTAGCCGCTTGTGTTCTCGACGGCGAGAGAAGCCTTGAGGAAGTAGACAGACTTGATGACTGGCACGGAGAACGAGACGATGGCGAGGATGACTGTAGCTGCGAGGGTGATGACAAGCCCAGGAGTGGCCGGTCTGATGAGACTGCTCATGCTGCGCGTTGGTGAGGAGGAGAAGGAAGAATCGGAGCTGCGAACTTGAAGCGGTAGTACATATGTCAGTGGCTGTGTGTTGACATGTTACATGTTACAGCTTCCAGTCGAGGTAGTTCAACGTCTTGCGCTGTCCCCTGACCTGCTTTCCGTTGTCTACCGTCCCCTTCCACTCGAACCCGTTCTTCTCAAACACACGCCGACTCCCCACATTGTCCGCAAACGTGTACACCGCCATCTGTCTCACACCCATCCGAGGGATCGCCCACTTGTTTAGTATCGCCCCCACAGCCGCACTCATGATTCCCCGTCCGTGATGCGATGCCGCAAGGTAGTCTGTCACAGCCAATCAGCTCCTCTTCGTGTCCGCTCTCGTGCATGCGTACCTCCAAATGACCACACAATACTTGGATCCCCGACCGCTTTCTCCTCGTTTGCCTCCACCGCCCTCTTTCTCTCATCGGGGTCAAGTACCTCCTCCATCAGCGCGCGTATGATCCCGATGTCCCCAAGATAGACATCTGTTCCGTCAGGTAGGACCTCCCTTATGTGTCTGACCGGACATCCTCCCACTAGCTTCAGTGGCCCCTCGGGGTTTAACCTCTCCTCGTCATCCAACTCCTTCAGTATGTCCTCGCTGTCCTTTATGATGAGCGGCAGCCAATCATCCGCGTACTCGTCACAGTACGGAATTGGCGGGCCTTCTAACCAAATCGATACCCGAGGATCGTTGATGATCGGCGCGAGACATTTGGCATCGCTCAAGCGCGGAGGTGTTAGAATGATGTTGTCATTTGGAGCAGGGAGTCGAAGAAACGGTTCTCCAGTATGGGGATTTACCTCAAGTGGATATAGCTGTCTGGTTGCCATGATGGGCCTTCCACCACCGCGTACCAGTTTTAGTATCCTCCAAGCGAAGAGTCAAGCGGAATCAAGATGAATCATTTTCAGAGTCAGAGTGAATCAGGTAGATGCTGTGGCGACTGGCGTCTAACGTCCTAGACAGGAAATCTATGGCTAGAGGGAATTATACGATGACTAGGTATGCCTCTTGTGCAATTCTACGAGCATTCTCGACCTCCCCTACGTTGACACCGACGCCCTGAGCCCCATCTTCTTTTCCTCCCGCCTAGATTGTCATTCTGTCAGCCCCATTTCATGACGCTATACTTCAATGGCCTTACCTTGCCGCCAAGCACATCGGTCACCTTCGATGCCCACGTGCGAGCATCAAATCCCTTTGCCCGAACGTCTTCGGGTACATGATTCGCGTGTGCTACCTTACCGCCCTCCACATTGACACTGAACACATATACAGCTTTACCAAGCTTCTTGCCTTGGGCGACGACGTTCTGAAGGATCTGTTGATTGCGCAACATTAATTGACTTGGTTATCATGACATCACAAATAAACTCACCTTTGAATTGCCATCTACGTCGAGCGTCGCAAAGTACCCTAGGGAATTAGGGTTTTCCTTAAAATGAGTGATCAATGTATCAACAGCCTGCAACAAATTTAACGTCTGGCGTGTCTCGAAGAGGTAAGACACACCAATTTATTGAGCGCAGCTTCCTTGTCCTTTATTTGCTTGTCGAATGCCTTGCGTATTGCTCCAAGACGCTCTTTCAGATCTGCCTTGATCAGAACCGAGATATCTGCTTGACCAAGTTCCTGGATGCGTCTAAGTACCACATAGAAGTACATCCAATATAACCCGGCATACCACTGTAATAGCCTTGAGACCGGCATCCTTTGCTTGCCCTGAGCTAGTTTCAAGTGCGTCGAGGCGCGATTTAAACTCGTTTGCAAGGCGAGTTGCTTCTTGCGCCTCTTGCCCAGTGACGGCGATGATGCGTCTGATGCCTTTGGCGATCCCCGACTCTTCAATGATGACAAAGTCCTTGATATCGCCTGTCTTTGCAACGTGTGTACCTCCACAGAACTCGATGCTGGTGCTCCGCCACTTCGGATTCTCAAGATCTCCCGTAATATCGTCGACATCGTACCCCAGTACGACTAAACGCACCGGGTCCGGGTAAGCTTCGCCAAAGACCGCGCGCAGGCCAGGGATTTTATATCCTATTTTGAGATCGACATCCTTGCTATAAACCTTGACGTTCTTCCTAATCCATTCGACGCTTATAGATTCGATTTTGGCGAGGTCTGGAAGCGCGATCTGAGCTTTATGTGAAAAGTCAAATCGCAGCTTTGTGGGAGCGACGAGAGAGCCCTTCTGATCAATATGATCCCCAAGCACTTCACGAAGGCTGAAGTTGAGTACGTGTGTGGCTGTATGGTTGCTACGAAGTGGCCACCGACGTAGCTCATCATACGAAGAAATGACTTCGTCCCCAACATTGAGTTGACCATACTTGAGATGACCGGTATGAAGGACGTAGCCGCTGTACGCCTGGACGTTCGTTACCTCGAAATCGGATGCACCATCAATAACGATGTTTCCGGTATCGTACTCCTGGCCTCCAGCTTCCGCATAGAAGCTCGTCCGATCAAGGAGAATACCAAAGTTGGTACCGTCAGGGATGCTGGTAGTTGATCCAAGGAACTCGCGGTTGTAGTAGATTCCCTTTACTTTTGCAGTGATATTTCCAAGCTCTATAACGCATGACAAAGTCTTTGGACTGGTGTTAAAAGTAGAATAATACTCACGATATTTAGCAGAGTCGTCGGTCTTGGGTATCGCTTCGTTCTTTTCTAATGCTGCAAGATCATGAACGTCCAACTTGACATAATCCGCCTTGTCTTTTTTGAAGGTTCCTTTGCTCGCCTCCTTCGATCGCTCTTGTGCAGCCTCGAATTCCTTCTCATTGATAGTGAGGGAAAGTTCTTCAGCCATGAGACGCGTCAAGTCGACAGGAAAACCAAAAGTGTCGTATAAACGCCAAACGTCGGCACCGTTAAGTTCATTTGACCCGACCTCCTTCGCACGTGCGGCATATTGATCGAACAGTTTCTCGCCGCGATCCAAGGTGCGCGAGAAAGATTCCTCCTCTTCGTCAAGAATTTCCTTAATTTCATTCTGTCTGTTTCGAAGTTCTGGGAAAACATCGCCCTTGAAGATGATAAGTACGTCATAAGGATGTAGGTTGTGATCGTGCCGACCATTTCCTCGACTACAACAGGCACGAGGGAGGAGAAGAACGAGCCGATGGGTGCACCGAGTTTCTTCCTAACGTATCGACAACCACGGCGGAGAATGCGACGAAGGACGTAACCTCTCCCAACGTTGTTCGGCACACCACCATCACTAAGAGCGATCGAGAGGGTTCGAACGTGATCAGAGACAACACGATAGGAAGTATCAATTCCATCAACATCCTCTGCACCGAACTTGCCAGTATATGGGCGTGCGCCGGTAAGTTCTTGGATCTTGAGCATGATTGGGTGGAAGACATCCGTGTCGTAGTTGGACATCTTGTTTTGAAGGACAGAGACGACGCGTTCGAAGCCCATGCCCGTGTCCACGTGTTTCGCTGGAAGAGGTCTGAGGGATCCGTCCTCTTCGCGATTAAATTGGATAAAGACGTTGTTCCAGATTTCGACAACTGTCGGATCATCTCCATCGACAAGGTGGGCAACCTCACGACCGCCTATTCGATCAACATGTATTTCGCTGTGACGATGGTTGAGATGGATAGAAAGGGCAGGTATGCAACTTACCTGCAAGGACCACACGGGCCAGTCGGACCCATCTCTGCAAGGCGAGGTCAGATGCAGCTGGGCATCAAACATGGAAGGAATACCCCAGAAGTTGAATTTTGATGGAATGATGTGGTGAGGATCCATACCGACATCAATCCACGCTTGCCTGGCTTCATCGTCGCATGGAATGTTGTTCCGTGGGTCGCCAGCAAAGTATGTGACGTAGAGTCGCTCCTTTGGTAGCTTGTAAACCTGGGTCAGGAGTTCCCAGCTAAAATTTATGGCTTCTTTCTACGATGGACGAAAGGTGAGGGCAGAAGGAGGAATGGAGGGCGGATACCAGCCTTGAAGTAGTCCCCGAATGACCAGTTGCCGAGCATCTCAAAGAAGGTATGGTGGTAAGAGTCTTTTCCGACATCCTCGAGATCTGGGCTGGGGTGAACGAAAGACGACCGACTGCGCGGAGCATACCGTTGTGTTTTCCACCCGCTCTGATGCATTTCTGGCTGTTGAACGCACGCCTGAGCTTGCCGCGCTCTGAGTTGGGGTCGACGGTGCCAAGGAAGATGGGCTTGTACTGTGACCGGTGAGGATGGACGGGCGATGAAGAGAGATGTGATACGGACTTGGTTCATGCCTGCGTTGGCGAAGAGGAGGGTCGGGTCATCGTAGGGGATGGTGGGTGAGGAGGGGACGAAGGTGTGGTCTCGGCTGCGGAAGAAAGAAAAGAACTCGTCGCGAACTCTGCGCGCAGGCCAGGGGCCATTGTACGACGAGACCATTCTCAAGGGCAAGTGCAATCGATAACCAGCCAACAGCCTCATAAACGTATCTTTAGCCTGACTCGGTCATAATCAGTGTCACGTGAATCTTCATAGATAACCACGTGACACTCTCTACCTGCCCTGAACGTCCCAATCGATAACCCCTCCGAGTCAAGGACGTCCTTGATCTCATACACCGAGCTGCGGTCCCGGTCCCTCGTCTTCCCGGTGTCCTTTGTACCATCTGTAACTTTTAGACACCATGGTGTACGTCCGCGATTCGTTTCTCTTCGTCATAGTGATGCTCATCTCCCCATCAGCAACTTCACCGTAGGTAAGATCGCCCCTTCTTCCATCGCGAATTCCCCACCTCATCCCACATAGACCAGGTCCGGTCCCTCATGGACCGGCCCACCAACATCCGTAACATGAGCGTCATCGCCCACGGTCAGTGTCTCTGCACCATCGCTTCAGATCGTCATCTTATCTACTTTCCCAGTCGATCATGGAAAATCCACCCTCACCGACTCACTCGTCTCCAAGGCTGGTATCATTGCATCCGCAAAAGCCGGAGAAATGCGTTTCACAGACACCCGTGAAGACGAAAAGGAGCGTGGTATCACCATTAAATCAACCGCCATCTCCATGTACTTTGAAATGAACAAGGAGGACGTCGATATCATCAAGCAGAAAACAGACGGTATGAGATAGTATTCGTCCATCGCATTCTTATTAAACCGATCTCGTCAGGCAACGAGTTCTTGATCAACCTGATCGACTCCCCCGGACACGTCGATTTTTCCTCGGAAGTTACTGCGGCCTTGCGTGTCACGGACGGCGCCCTCGTCGTCGTCGACTGCATCGAAGGTGTTTGCGTTCAGACGGAAACCGTCTTACGTCAGGCTCTTACAGAACGTATCAAACCCGTCGTCGTCATCAACAAGGTCGACCGTGCTCTTCTCGAGCTCCAAGTTCAGAAGGAAGACCTTTACCAATCCTTCCAGCGTACTGTCGAGACTGTCAACGTCATCATATCCACATACCATGACGCCGCCCTTGGTGACGTCCAGGTTTACCCTGACAAGGGAACCGTCGCCTTTGCTTCCGGCCTCCACGGATGGGGCTTCACCCTTCGTCAGTTTGCCGGAAGGTATTCTAAAAAATTTAATGTTCCCCAGGACAAGCTCATTTCCAAGCTCTGGGGCGATAACTTCTTCAATCCCGGAACTAGAAAATGGACGACAAAGTCGGCGGATGCTGATGGAAAGCCACTCGAGCGTGCCTTCAACATGTTCGTACTTGACCCCATATTCAAGATTTTTGATGCCGTTTTGAAGCACAAGAAGGAAGCGCTCGACAACATGATCGATAAACTTGAAATCAAGCTCACCCCTGAGGAGAGAGATATTCCCGAGACCAAGACTCTCCTCAAGACCATCATGCGCAAGTTCTTGCCTGCCGGCGAGGCTCTTCTGGAGATGACAGTCATTCATCTACCCTCTCCTGCCACTGCTCAACGCTATCGTGTTGAAACCCTCTATGAAGGTCCCCAGGACGACGAATCAGCCATCGGTATCCGTGACTGTGACCCCAAGGGACCTCTCGTCCTTTACGTCTCCAAGATGGTCCCTACTTCCGATAAAGGTCGCTTCTACGCCTTTGGTCGTGTCTTCTCCGGAACTGTCCGTGCCGGTCCCAAAATTCGCATCCAAGGGCCCAACTATATTCCCGGAAAGAAGGACGACTTGTTCGTCAAGTCTGTCCAACGCACGGTGCTGATGATGGGTCGCTACATCGAGCCTATCGAAGACTGCCCTGCTGGTAATATCATTGGTCTTGTCGGTATTGACCAATTTTTGCTCAAGAGCGGTACTCTCACGACATCTGATACTGCACACAACATGAGGGTTATGAAGTTCTCTGTGTCTCCTGTCGTTCAGGTTGCCGTTGAGGTTAAGAACGCTGCCGATCTCCCAAAACTTGTAGAAGGTCTTAAGCGTCTCTCCAAGTCAGACCCCTGTGTTCAGGCTTGGATTGCTGAGACTGGTGAGCACATCGTTGCGGGTGCGGGAGAGTTACACTTGGAAATTTGTTTGAAGGTGAAATATATATTTTCCCTGTTATTCAGTCCTTGCTGATGGATGGATTTAGGACTTGCAGGAGGACCATGCAGGTGTCCCTCTCAAGATATCAGACCCCGTCGTTGGTTACCGTGAGACCGTGAAGGCAGAATCTTCTATCGTCGCCCTCTCTAAATCGCAGAACAAGCACAACCGTCTATATGCAAAGGCTTTGCCGATCGATGAGGAACTTACCAAGGCTATTGAGGCTGGTACCGTTACTTCTCGCGACGATTTCAAAGCCCGTGCTCGTATCCTTGCCGATGAATATGGTTGGGACGTAACCGATGCCAGGAAGATATGGTGTTTCGGTCCAGAAACCACTGGATCCAACTTGTTGGTCGATGTCACCAAGGGTGTGCAGTACCTTAACGAAATCAAGGATTCGTGTGTTGCTGCATTCCAATGGGCAACAAAGGAAGGTGTCTGTGCTGAAGAGAACATGCGTGGTGTCCGCGTGAACGTCATTGATGTGACGGTAAGCCTATCGCTGTCGTTACAAGCCTTGGATCTGAGACATCCTAGCTGCATGCTGATGCTATCCATCGTGGTGGAGGTCAAATTATCCCAACGTGCCGGCGGGTTTGCTATGCTGCCTGCTTGCTCGCAACGCCAGGTCTTCAGGAACCAGTTTACCTTGGTACGTTTTCCCTAAATTTGTTCTGTGCAGTGCTGACGGTTGTTTTAGTCGAGATTCAATGTCCAGAAAATGCTATTGGTGGTATTTACAGCGTGTTGAACAAGCGCCGTGGCCAAGTATTTAGCGAGGAGCAGAGGCCCGGAACACCTATGTTCACTGTTAAGGCATATTTGCCTGTTATGGAATCTTTCGGCTTCAACGGGGACCTTCGTTCACAAACCCAAGGACAAGCCTTCCCCCAAAGCGTATTCGATCACTGGGAGCTCATGAACGGCTGTAAGTGATCAGCTTCGCTTACCGATATCAAGTACTGAGCGTGTTTCAAAGCACCTCTTGAAAAGGGCAGTAAGCTCGAAGAACTTGTCAAGGGCATACGTACGCGTAAAGGTCTCAAGGTAGAGGACTTCATCAGGTTACTCGTTTTAAAGCTTGCTAATAAATTATGGTTTGCAGCCGGACATTCCTCCTCTCGACCACTACTACGACAAGTTGTAATTCGTACCTGCATACCGGGTTACCATAGCTTAGAAAATTGTTGTCGTTGCTGTATTCCAACAATTTATCGTATTTTTTTCTTCTCGATTCCCATCGAGATCGCACCCTCTTATTTCTCAAGCTTCAGACCCTCACCTAGAGATAACGTCAAACGGTATGGATATCAGACGGTGGAACAGGGGGTCCTTAGCGTAGGCATACAGCGTCGCATACTACGCGCGCGTTCGTAGTTGTCCTCTTCTGCCATTGGTTCCCTCTGGTGTCTCGTCTCCAATGCGTTCGCCCATTTCTGAGATTACTAGAGTCAATTCATCGCGGTACATTCAAGACCGAGTCACTGTGATGACTCGTTCTGTCCGTCCATACCTGGCATAAGAGAATCCAGACACCATCTTTGTCAATCAGAAATCTCGGTCTTCGCGTCGAGTCGAGTTCACTTTGACCGGGAAAGGTGACGTTCCCACACTGTTGGACCCACTGGCATTGCTAGAAATCCTGGAGGCAAAGATGGCGACGATATCCAAGGTGGTAGAGGGACATCCACGCTGTGTCTATTTCCGGTCCAATGGCACATGGAGAGTTCTGGTCAGGGGAATTAGTTTTGTCGCATAGGCGCGGAGCAGACGGGACTGTAAAAGGTAAAGAGAAACTATACGCCCTGGAGCGGGAACTTCGCAAGACCGGACTGCCTGGTCAAGATCTCGCTCAGCTAAGTATCTATAGCCCGGGGATTGTCCGAGTTCTGTCTAGCGCGAGTAGAGTCGACACGGAGTACACACCACGTATCAGTAAATAAGGATGCTGTGTCGCGAGTCCACGTCATCTATGATACCTTATCTCGCGGAGCTACCCCCAGAGATATACTCTGCGATATTGTTACTCGTCCCTCGAGACGAACGACGACAGACTACCTTGTCGCTCACCAGGGCCATCCCACGTTCACCAGTCCCTTTACACCACTTATTTGAGTACGTCCACCTCAAGTCGGCGGAGCGTGTGCTGCAGCTATACCTCCGGCTACGAGGACGCGTCGAAGAGCCACGTTGGATCGAAGAGTTCACCCTCGGAACATGGAGCGTAGATGCAGACGTGGTGGTCAACCTAGTGGCTCTTTTCCCGCAGCTCCGCAGCATCACTCTGTTCGTTGGGCCCAGTTTTGCGCCTGAGCATTTGGTGGAGATTCTGGAGAGGCCGAGGGAAGGCTTGTGTTGCATCTCGCTGCGTTTCAGGCCCTAGTAAGCCATGGATATTCCAAGCAATCTGCGGCTGACCACGACCTAGCGTGCAGAAAGCAACGTATTATCAGTTTCTCAAGGTGAGATGGAACGGCAGAAGCACATATGTCTCCGGCGCTGACTCGGGAAAACAGGGTGCATACTTTGACACGGCGTTGGAGGTCCTCTCTCGGTGGCCACCAGCCAACCTCCCAACCTTGTCGATAGTACAAGACCCTCTGGATGCAGAGATAGCCAGCAGACACCATTTCGCACAACCGCTCGTATTCTTCCGACTTGACCCGATCAAGACGTTGGCTTGTTCGCCCTACTTGCGTTCCTTGACAAGTTTGCAACTGCGAATCCCATCCAGACAAGTCACCCCTTTTATCTACAGCTCACCGCTTTCGATGCCTAGACTCCGCGTTTTGGACTTATCGACGTGCTATGTTCGATTGACCGATATGGAATCGCTGATCGCGCGGTTTCGGCAGTTACAACATTTAATACTAGACGGGTGCAACATCGCGGGGATAGAGAGTGAATGGGAAAACATCGGGAAGACGTGTGCACTGGCTACTGCCAAGGCAGCGAGAGAGCGAGAGAAGAAGCTCAAGACCTGGCTGGAGGCACACGCAGCTGGCAACCAGGACTCGGAGTCTCACACTGTACACGAGGAAGCTGCTGGAGCCAGGCGCGCCCGTCCGGGTCGTCGTGGGCTTTCCACTGCAACGATATCATTGCGGGACCCACAGACAAGAACGACACCTGTCGTTCGGACAAATGGCACAGCCGTGACGGTCCCAAGAGTTCGTATAGTCCCATCATCGCCAACTCTCTGCTCCTTGAGCATGGCTACAAGTACGCCGCACAAAGACAAACACGACGCGATTCGAACTCATTTCCAGAGTGGTTGGAACGAAGGTCTGGCTCAACTCAGCGCCATTCGAGGCAGACTATACCAGTCATGGAAGAATGGCGTGAGGATGGTGCGCATTACTGGTCATCATGAGTCAGAGGAGGGTTTTGAAGGACTGGAAGACGCCGACGACGAAAGTGCCTTCTATGGGCGAGAGGCATGGTCGGTACCGGTGCTGTGTCTTGCGGGTGAGATCCCCGAGTCTGCTCAACACGTGGATGGATGCGGGCATGCATGTGCGACAGTCAGCTGTGTATAGTAGCAGTTTGAGCTATAGAATTCTCCTAGCAAAACTCATGGACCAAAGTTCGAAGCCAGTCAGCTTCCTTCTCCATCTCCGAAAGGGAACGAGGAGGTCGAGCGTCATCGGCGTCGACTTTGAGCGGTTGAAGCTGGCCATCGGGCCCATCCGCATCCGTGAAATGGCGACGGAGAGAGGCTTCCGAGCGCTCCAAAGCGGGGTATATGTCGTCCATCCTCTCGGAGAAGAAGTCGCCCTTGAATTTCCGGGGAAGAACGTGGAAATGCACGTGGGGTATAGACTGCCCCGCGGCCCTGCCGTCCTAGAGGTCGACATGAGTGAACTAGCGCGGCGGGGTGATCGTTGGGGCCACCTGACAAGCCACGGTGAGCGAGTCTGCACCGTACGCCTTTTCGATTACACGACCGACGTGCTGAACGGAAGTGATGAGAGACGTGAGCTCGGGCGTGGTGAGGTCGGTGAGTCTTGGAACGACGCGGTTCGGGATGACGAGGACGTCTTCGGGGTGGATGAGCAGCGCGCGGGTGTGTGACTGTGCTACTCACGGCCTGGCACGATGGGCTTGAGATTCACGATGGCATAGGATAGTGCGGTCTGGTAAAAGGCCTGTCTGGAGACCTCGATGGTGGAGAAGAACAAGGCGGTCATTGTGAGAACCAACCGCTCTGTCACCTCATATGACATACATACCTTTCCTCATGTCCACACCGACAGAACTACACTTGCCTCCAAATCTCCCCTATCCCATAAAGGTCGCATCGCTCGACGTCAAACAAGGCGCTTCTGTTCAGCGCGGCACCCGGTTGCTCAGTTATTCCTTCAAATACCAGTCCTCAACGCCCACCGCGCCCCCCGAAATTCGTTTCGGAACCTGGGACTGCCTCCTTGAGGGCACCGTAGAAGCCTGGAACGTTTGTGTAGGCGACGAAATCAACATCAAGAGGTCCAAGAGAAAGTCGGCCATCACCATCCTCGAGCCTTGCAAACATGGCGTCCAAGTCGGTGGTTTGTGTGGAATATGCGGAAAGGACATGACCGCGTAGGTGGTATCTTCATCCTGCGTCCCCTCCGTTTCTCATCCACCGTCACAGCTACGACTACACTGGGTTTTCCGATGCATCGCGTGCATCCATCCAGATGACCCATTCTGCCTTTGGTCCAACCGTATCAATGGAGGAAGCGCAGAGGATAGAAAAGGAGACTGCAGAGCACCTCCTCAAGTCAAATAAGTTGTCCTTGATCGTCGATCTCGACCAGACAATCGTTCATGCAACCGTTGATCCCACCGTTGGCGAATGGATAACGGAGGGGGAAACTTGGGAGGCGAGACAAGTCGAAAAGGCGCCCGCAATGCCCAAAGGCGACGGCTCTGACTCTTCAGACGACGACACGTCTGAAGCAGACGTATGTAACCCCAACTGGGAAGCACTCAAGGATGTTCGCAAGTTTCGACTTGGTCCGGAATCATTCGGCTTACCTTCATCGAGGACACCCCGCAAAGGAAAGGGGAAGCAGAAAGCTATTGAAAGCGAGGGGTGCATGTATTACATCAAACCTCGGTGCGTTGTTTAGCTATGTATGCGGGTGTCGACTCACATATTCGCTTAGACCAGGTCTCAAGGACTTTCTCCGTAAACTGTCCACGAAATATGAAATGCACGTATATACCATGGGCACCCGCGCCTACGCCGAAGAGGTCTGTGCTGCCATTGATCCCCACGAGAGTATATTTGGTGGGCGTATCTTGAGTAGGGATGAAAGCGGGAGTTAGTGTGCCGCATCGCGCCCGTTATATTGTTGCTCATGCCTTTCAAGGTCTCACACAAAAGAGCCTCCAGCGACTTTTCCCGTGCGATACGTCCATGGTCGTCATCATCGACGATCGGGCAGATGTTTGGGAGTGGTGCCCGAACTTAGTTAAAGTCATTCCTTGTGAGTATCTTTAAACACCTTTCGGAATGCAAAACTTAAAATTGGTACCAGACGATTTCTTTGTGGGCATCGGTGATATCAATTCCGTATTTCTTCCCAAAGTAGAACCACTCGCACCTACAGTGCCTGCTTCTACTTCGACACAAAGTGGGTTTTCAGTGAGACATTGTCATCGATCCTCTCATTTGCGTTGATTAGGTAAACCAACAACTGCAACTCCTCCTGCACCAAGCATGCCCGAGTCCCCTTCCCCTTCTGAGCTCGCTCCCCCCGAGGAATGCGAGCGTGCCGAAACCGAGTCCAAGGCTTTGCTAACACAAAATTCTTTGGCGCTCGAGGCTCAAGTCGAGGAGCGACCTTTGGCGAAGAAACAAGAGGCACTAGAGGGTACGACAATCTCATCTGACACTTATTCCTTGGTGACAATTAACTTTACAGACGCTGAGCACATTGTTACATCAACAGACAAAGCTGCAGTGGAGCATCCAAAGAAGGCGCTACTGAAAAACGACGACCGGGAACTACAAAGAGTGGGCATGGTGAGTCTCGTGATTTGTACGCCGAGCATATTAATTAAATGGTTCTCGGCAGTTACTGGAAGAAGTTCATCGGCAATTTTTCGCTGCTTATAATCGCCGTTCTCCGCGCATATCGATTAATGAACAGGCCAAAAATTACGACGTCAGAGTGAGTATGAGATCCTTCGTATCTGATTCGCATTCAATTGTCCTCGTAGAACATCATTCCGAAGATGCGCCTTAAAACTCTTGATGGTGCCCATATCGTGTTTTCTAGTGTTATACCCCTTGATACGAAGCCGGAAACCACCGAGATATGGAAAGTGGCACACATGTTCGGCGCTCGATGTTACACGGAACTGAATAGCTTTACCACACACGTAGTGGCCGCCAAGGTTTGGTTAAGAACGTTCGTTGTCTGTTTTTCTCTGACGGTCCAATTTTAGCAAGGAACCGTCAAGGTCGACATGGCACGAAAACGGGGAGGGATCAAGATCGTCTGGCTAGCATGGTTTACGGATTCGATAGCTTTGTGGGAACGACAGGACGAGACTCGCTACCTCCTTGAAGACCTCACCCGAAAGGCGGCCAGTCTGAGTCCTACTCTCGACCCTCATCCGATTTCCTCAGATCCAGAACCGGATGCCGATGATTGGGATGTCGAACCTGCGCCTTCGGGAAACGCGGCCCTTGAGCTCGCAGAAATCGATTGGAATGAAATAAACGATGAAGTGGATGCAGCTATGAACGAGAGCGATGACGACGACGATGGCAAAAGCGAGCGCAGCGTGAGGAGTGCTATGGCATCAGGGGATGATGGCGTGACTGATGAGACCCACAGTCAACCCAGGTGCGTTTGTGGTTTACCGAAACGAGACCGCTCCGCTTAATCAATGTAGCCCAAACTCCTCGCCTCGAACGAGGCGGAAACGCCTAAGAAGTGTAACGCCGTCCGAGAACGGAAACACTGAACGGCAGCCAGATGCATTACGGTCCCCGCTATCTAAACGCAAGAAACTTGCTGCGAATCGAGCGGGAATGTCGAAGCTTAAGGAAGCGTTCACTGCCGAGGAGATTGCTTCTGCACGGCGGTCCAGGAGTCGCAGTAACAGCTTAGTAATGGATTCCCCTCCAAGTCTTCCTAGCCCACTCGACGAGGACGAGGATGATGAGGACGACTTTCTGGCTCGGGAACTTGGGGAAGACTGGGGATAGTATGTACGTTTATCGCTCAACCTATTTCCTTGTGATATCTGGGAGTATTACATCACATTCCGAGGTATACTATATCCTTTCTCCCTCTATTGTCGCTGTAGGTGCGCGTGATACTGCGCCCATAGCGTATAGTCGCCGGTGATGGTCGCAAACATCTTTGCATCATACATCAATTGAATTCTTCATGTACGAGTTAAGCTTCCGGATAATGCCCTTGCCGCAACGTAGTCGAGGAATACTCGGGATGTTCACGTGGAGGTGTCATAAAGACGATTATCCTTCGAGGTCGGTGTCTCGGTGCCCTCGACACCCTCTCGGGTGCAATGTCGTGCCATACCAACTAGCTAAGGTGACGGCTGGAGCACACTCCGCCGTCTGGTGACCTTGCTTGCAAACGATATTGATAAGCAGAGATACAACAGTAGAACTACTGTACATTTGTATGTGAAATCGTGCGAAGTTACAATTACAATTGACGTTTTAATACATGTAAGAACTCGTGAGTCAGTGAAGTAAGCAGGAGCGGATGAAAGGTGCGAACGAAATTAAGCGTGCATTCATGAACTACTTGGCGCTGCTTCAGAGGGGGCAGGCAATGAAGTTTGTTTGCCCTTGAGACTTGACCCCATGTGGTCGTCAACTCGAGGGCGCTTGCGTACATTGGACGGTCCTTGACGAGGGTCCTTGCGTAGGTCTTCCTGTACGGACACCTCGAACGGATACCTGGGCGGTCAGACCAAATACCGAAATGGCACAGCGGCGACATAGAAACATGGAGGGTAAACAACTTTTGATAGTAGATGAAGTCAGCATGCTCACGAAAGACATGTTGGCGGATCTTTGCCGTATTTTGTCTATTGTCGTCGGAAAAGGAAAAGGTTCAAGTTCCGAACCGTTTGGGGGGCTTGACGTGATTTTCTCTGGAGATTTTCATCAACTGCCACCTGTAGGTGAGTGTACGAAACCTCGGATAGTGATGAACAAAATCTAAATGCATGACAGGGAAATTTAATCGAGCACTTTTCCATGCAAAGCAACCTACCACGCGAAGTGAAATAGGGCATCATATATTTTGTCAATTTGACACAGTGGTCTTGCTTACGAAACAAATGCGTGTTCAAGACAAACGATGGAGCAATGTTTTGGACAGAGCAAGAATAGGTGAATGTACGACAGAAGATCTCGCGATTACAAGGAGTCTCGTGCTTGGAAATCCGAATGGGAACATGCGTGATTTTCACACATCTCCATGGAACACCACGGTACTTGTTACACCACGAAATAGTGTTCGAGTACGATGGAATGAGCAAGTGCTGAAGAAGAACTGTGTTGACGGGCAATATAGAATACATTGTTTCATCTGAAGATGCAACCTCATCAAGTGCACTCACCATGACCCAGAAAGTAATAGTTGCAAGCATGCTGATGAATGAAACAGGCGATTTGGAAATGCAAGTCAGGCTTGCCATAGGAGCACCTGTTATGGTCACCGAAAACATTTCGCCCATGGCAAATATTGCGAATGGTACTTGAGGCACAATCACAGACATCGTTCTCGATCCATGTGAACCCAAGCAATCACAAACAGAATCCATGTCCAACACTCCCTGTCCTGTTTGATTAAACTATCCACCTATATGTGTCATTGTTCAACTTACATTGGAATCTGGAAATGTCACTCGATTTCCAGGGCTACCTCAATGACATGTTTCCATTTTCCCACTCCTGCATCACTTCTTCATTGGACATAAACCACGTATAAAAGTCATGTGAAGACAGTTACCACTCATGCTCGGGTATGTGTTTACGGATTTTAACTCGCAAGGACAGACACTTCCCTATGTGATCATAGACATAGGGAAGACCAGTAGTTTCGGGATATCACCATTCAATGCATACATTGCACTTTTTCAAGGACAGAAAAGATCTGTGATTTGCTTGTTACGTGAATTTGACGAGATGAGCATCTTGAGGTGACAGCAGCAGAAACTAAGCCTCAATATGAAAGAGGGGTGTACAAGCTGGAGTGATGTTTGAAGAATTTGTTTATTTGATGGGCACAGGCAAAAATCATTCGTGTACTTGTAATTACCATTACATTATACCAGATGCACCCAAACATTCATTGGAAATGACCTTGCAAGCAAGGTGATCTTGTCTCAAGCCTTGACATGTCAAGTGTCACCATGCCCCCCGGTGCTTCGCAAGTTATAATTCAAGTTGGGAGAGACTACTATGCACCAGTATGAATTGGGTCTGCTCAGGTTTTGGTGGTAATCAGATCATACTTACAATAAAATTTGATTGGTGGAACACAAAACTTTTCGGACTATTTTCTGCAAGAACAAGACCAATGTCACATTACACCACTTTCAATACTGTAAGCATGCAACCCCATATTTTGTTTTTCTTTCTCTTTTCTTTCTGACTCGGCTGCTGAAGCAGAAGACACAGCCGTGGTGGCTGTGGAGATAAGATGGGTGGAGTGTTACAATTCATGGGGCCCCTCTTTTCTTTTCCTCACTTTGCTTACCATGTACACCAAAGGACCTTGACCCTCACTGTTCGAGCCCCACTTGGGTCCTTTCTTCTTACCATTGTCTTTGCAATACCGCTTACTTATTTAGTGTGACTCATCTGCAGCTGTATTACCAACATTTATCTGATGCCATTGCATCTGCTCCATAGTGACTCTGCTTCTTCGTGATTCCATTGCTTTCTATCGCTGACTTACTTTCTTCCATTGACCTACCCTTAACCATTTGGCTCACGTATATAAACCTTTGATACTCAGGTATATTTGCAATCTTAGACCTCCTGCAATTTACCTAGTATCTTGGAATTGCCCTTGGTCCCTCAGTCCTCATCCTACTGTTGAGTGGATGCTCCCTTCGTATCCTCGATCCGTCGCTAGTCCTGCGACGTCCTTAGACCCATTGATCTCTCAATCCTCAACAGTCCCAAGAACCTCTGCCAAGGAAGACCCTTGAGCGGACCCCCTTTGACCTGACGTTAGTCTTACACTGGCCTTAGCCTCCCTGTCAAGGAACCCCCTCATCAGGCCCACTCATCCTGTCTGCTGTATAGCGACAGTAAGCCCTTGAACCTCTGCAGGCCTACGCTTGACCACATCGAGCATAACAATGACAACCAAACCCACTGAACTCTGTCTTGGAGCCCCCAATGCCTTTGATGGCTCTTACACTGACGCCATGTCCTGGCTATCCACCATCCAGACCTACCTCATTATAAACAAGGCCATTTATAATGACAACAATAAGAAAATCACCTACACCCTGTCCTACATGAAAAAGGACTCAGCTGCCATATGGGCCTCTACCTTTCGAAAGGAAGCCATCGCCATTAACTCCTTTGGGAAATTCGATGACTTCCTCATCAAATTCAAGAGTGCTTTCGAACACCAAGACATCAAGAATCTGGCCATCAACTGGCTTCATTCAGAATGCCTCATTTCCAAGAAGAACAGATCTTATGGTTCCGAACTCACTCAGCATATCACCGAGTTTAGGAACAATGTTGCCCTCTCAGGCATCACTGATCAGAACATCCTGATCAACTACTTTGCTGCTGGCATTCCCCCTCCCCTCTCCTGCTGCATCCTCTCCATGGATATGGTCCCCACCAAGGTCGACGAATGGTACTCAAAGGCTGTTCACTTCCAAGTTCAGAACGACCACACCCAGATCATCGTTAACCAACACCGCACCCATTCCACCCCTGCATACCAGTCCTACCAGACCCCCTCCACTTCCTCTTCTTCCCAGAAAACCTGCAATCCCAATGCCATGGACGTCAATGTGGTCAACACTCCTAGACCCCCAAAGCTAACTTCCAAAGAGTGGGAGCAATGCTTCAAGGAAGGGCGTTGTCTATGATGCAGGCAGAAAGGCCATCGGGCTGATGCTTGTGTCAAGTACCCCAAGGAACCTCGTAAGACCTCAGTCAAATGAGTCGAACAGGTCAAGGACGATCTCCCCAAACTCCAAACCTGTGATGATAATGATGATGATAACCTCACCATTCATCACATCCAATTCACCCTCTCCAAGGAGGATTTTTAGAATGGAGATCTCGACTGACACAGAACTCTCCTAAAATACAACGTGTAACTATATCTACACTGCCTGGTTCAATGCAAATCCCTGTTCAAATCATTGTACCCTCACACACGTTAAAAACTGTCGACACTCGCGCCCTCATTGATAGTGATGCCGATATCTCTTGCATCAATTGGGGCTTTGTTTGCAAAAACAAGCTTCCCACCACCCGACTTCCCTCCCCCTTAATGTCACCAATCTCAACCAGGGACCCATGGACAAAGGAGGAGTTTGTTTCACCACTGAACTCTTTATTCACATCAAAGGACTTGCCCACAAAGTTCTTTTCTACATCATGGACTGTGGTCGACAAAACCTCATTCTCGGCCTCCCCTGGTTGAAAGCCGTCAACCCCACCATCAACTGGTTCAGACAAACCCTCTCTATCAATGAATCGACCGACCAATCCAAAGAGCTTTACTGTATATGCTCCACAAAGTCGACATAAACTGTTACATGTGCGCAATGTCTAGTCCCAGTGTGTCCTCAAAGGCAACACAAAGTCCTGTAGATCTGAAGGGTTCTCTGCTAAGACTTGAGACTCAGGCAGGATGAGACTAAACACTGCATATAATTGCGCAGATCTAGCTGAGAAATATACAGGACAACTGCTAGCTATTTATACAGCCCGGAACCATCTTGAAACAGAAAGGCAATGGGACAGGACACATGGTACACTACAATGGCCTCATGGGTCAATGGTAAGAATGGGACAATACTGCCATCAGAAGGAGGATGAAAGGAGGAGTGGAGGTCCGTGGCAAATATGGTTCTGGGGACACATGGTAAGAGTTACAAAAGTGGAATGAAGGAGGAACAAGGTGAGTCAAGAATGGGAATCTCCATATGGCCATATGGAGTGTAATCTTTGGGGAATAGAGTCCAATAGCATTCTAGGGGGAGTCCATCCTCAGGCTTCCATTCTGGTAGAAGAGTGTTGGAGTGTTCTGATGGTTCTGAGATTTTGGAACCTTTGGAAACTCCAGAACTGCGCCTACTTGTAACATTACCCTCTTCTATCCATTGAAGACCCTCTTCAACTCCTACAGTCACCTCCTGCAGAGTCGCCATCGTTGAAGATGACATTGTCATCATTGAAGTCTTCTGGATTGAAGCATTCAGTGGAGGAGTGCCCCATTCCATTGCAGGAAGTGCATCGGTTGGAGGGACATTCTCTTTGGATATGTCCAGAAGCTTTGTGCTGACAGAAGGGGCATGTGTAGATAGGGCAGTTAGGTCGCAAGTGTTTGATACTTCCACATTGGAAGCATGCGAGTCTGTTGGTCCTCCTATTCCTGCGAGTTGGTCCTGGGGCCGGTCTTGGGGGAATGGGAATGGGGTCAGGTGATGGTACCTCTTTCTGTTTTCCTTTTTCTTTTTCTCTGACCAAACTCGTGCTCTGTCCCTCACTTCCTTCAGCCAATGATAGAGGCTTCTTCGGGCCATCTCAAATGGGTAAAACTTGGGGGGTTTGAGGGAGAGAGGTTGTGGCCAATCCTTCTGCCATTTGTAGGGTAGCATCCCTAATTCTTCTTTCAGCCATGGCAATTCCTCCAAGCAATGGTCCTGTGTTTCCCATGATGGGGGGGTTCTGGGCGTGGCTGGTCCCATTAAGTTTCTCGATAATGGGGGTGAAAGAGGGCGATATGGCAAGGTGGTCGTGGGTGAGGTCCAGAAGGTAGTTCTCTTCCTGTTTCTCAGTGAGAGCTTGGAGGAAGTGGTTGGAGGTAGGGGGCCAAAGCAACTCTGGAGAAGGTATTGATGATTCTGAAGATACCAAGGTCTGCAAGGGTTTGGCAGATTTGGATTTGTCCCTCAGCCAGAGAGTGTTCGAGTGCGTAATCAAGTGATTCTGCTGGTGTTGGATTTCTTTGAGCTCTCTCATGATTGAGTCTGACAGAGAGTGAGAGTCATTGAAAGGCTGCAATAAGGGGGGGGAAGATGGGTGCTTCATTGTAGAGAGGGTGTGAGACGAGGTAGTGGTAGAGGGCTGGGCATTCAAGGACTGATACCAGGAGGGTGTTTCGAAAAATAGGGGGGAGTCTATGTCCTCAGACAGGAGGTAGTTCAGGAATGAAGATTCCGGACATGAGAGGGGGTATGCAGGGGGTGTGAAGTCTTGGGGATTCATGGGGGGATTCGAGGGAGTATTCATGGGGTGTGGTCATTGTTCTGGGGATTTTCAGAGTTTCCTTGATCGTTTATAAACCTCCAAAAGTTCCAGTCCATTTCCAAGGTTGGATTCTGGCTCCCATGTGTCCTCACTGGAACCATATTCTTTTCATCGGATGTGAAACTGGCGGGCTTCCTTCCTTCCTCTATGGGCAATGATCTTGTCTATTTCCCATTCCTCTTCTCCATCTATTATTTCCAAGATAGGTCGGGAAAAGTTGGTTCCATGCTCCCAGGTTTCCACATAAGGGGTTAGTAGGCTGGCATGAAACATGTTGTGGATTTTCCATGTTGGGGGAAGGTGGAGCTGGTAAGCTACTGGAGAGATTACTTTTTCAATTTCGAATGGTCCTTCACATTTAGGGGCTAGTTTTCTGGCTGGGTAGTTTGTTTTTAGATTGGTCGCTTCCAACCATACTTTGTCTCCAATTTTCCATGGGGTAAATGTGGATCTTTTTCGTCTTTCCATAAACATTCTTGCTCATTCATGTGCTGCCAGTGCCTCTTTTCAAGAGTCTTTCAGTTTGGTTAATCTATTTTTCAATTCCGGAACAAATGTTTTTCCAATTAATGGATAGGCTCAGGGTTGGTATTCCATGATCAGTTCGAATGGGGATTTCTGAGTAGAAGAATGGATTGCCATATTGTGATGAAATTTGGCCAATGGAAGAAGCGGAACCCACTGATCCACTGATCCATTGCAGAAGATCTGGAGGTAGGTTTCAAGTTCCTGATTCATTCGTTCAGTTTCTCCATCTGTCTGGGGATGGTAGGCAGATGATAGGGCAACGTCATACTGGAGTAGTTGTGCTAGTTCCCTGGCAAAGACAG
>JBBPMJ010000112.1:0-69875 GCA_038090255.1 Austroboletus niveus
GTTGTCGTGGGATTTCATTTGGTTGTAAAGGGGTACGTCGTGGGGTAGTGATAGCCTTGTCCTTTTGGCAGGCTTCACATCCTTTGATAAATCTTTTGACATCCTTGGCGGACGTCGGCCAGTAGTATTGTTCCTGTAGTTTCCACGTGGTGGCCCGTATCCCTGGGTGTCCAGATGTGGGGTGACTGTGAATATTGGTTAGTATGTCATTTCGGAGCGTATCGTCCTTTGGTACGTAGAGAAAGTCTTTAAAATATATGAGAGAGTTGCGAATGGAGAAACGATTATCTTGTTGCGTTAATGCGCATACTACTTTAGAGTCTCTAAGGTGTTGTAAGTCCGTTATTCTTTGTTTTATGGTAGATGGGGAAATAAGAGTTTGTTCGGCTACACGCATTGCCGCTAGCATATGCATGTCCATAGCATTCGAGTAGATGTCTGTGTTAGAAGTAGAAAGAGCGTTAATATCTATAGAAAATGAAACAGAGTCCTGATCGGATGTCGGCGCGTTCTCCACAGCCGTCGACATATGATTCTGCTGTAAAGGAGTGGGAAAAATGGTGGGAAAAACGGTGACACCTTTATTATCATCCTTCACCCCCTTTTCAAAGTCTGACCTCTGGGACAGAGGGTCGGCAGGATTGGTTTTGCCCGAGCGATGAACAAGAGTGTAGTGAAACTCCTGCATGATTTGATTCCAACGAGCTTGGCGGCGAGAGAGGTCCTGCAGGACAGCGAAGTAGGTGAGGTTTTGATGATCCGTAAGGATCTCGAATGGGACATGGGCATCTAATAGATATTGTCGCCAGGTGGTAACTGCTTTGATAATGGCGGCGAATTCCAGATCGGCAGCGTGGTAGTTTCGTTCTGCATCGGAAAGAGACCATGACAGATATGCAATCGGATGCCAGAGTCCATCCTGATATTGGGAGAGGATGGCTCCGAGTCCTATGCCTGAACCATCGGTCTTGATCCTGAAGGGATCAAAGTCAGAGGCGAGTGAGAGGATGGGTGCATTGATAAGCGCATCCCGGAGAGTGTCGAAGGAGGTTTGACATGCGGCAGTCCACTCAAAGGGGTTTTTGTCGCTGGTAAGGCGGTTGAGTGGGCGTGCAATGGCCGCGAAGTCCTTGATGAAACAGCGGAAGAAGTTGAGGAATCCCAAGAAGGAGCGTACTTGGGTTCGGGAGGTGGGAGTCAGCCAGGTACGGATGGCGTTGACTTTAGTTGGGTCGGTGGCGATGGTTCCGTCTGAGACGACGAGTCCTAAGTATTCGGTGGTTGTAGTCTCGAATTCGCATTTGGTATGCTTGAGCGATAGTTTATTTTCGCAAAGTCAAGATAAGACTTCTTGAACAACACAGCGGTGTTCGTCAAGAGTCTTAGTGAAAACTAGGATATCGTCCATATAGACGATGACGACCTCCTTGGCGATGAGGTCACGAAGGATATGGTTCATCATGGTCTGGAATGTGGCGGGGGAGTTTGTGAGTCCGAAGAACATGACGAGGGGTTCGAAGAGCCCCTGATTGGTGCAGAAGGCAGCTTTCCATTTGTCTCCTTCCTTCATGCGTACATTGTTATAACCCCATCGGATGTCCATTTTTGAGTAAAACTTAGCACTGCAAAGCTTTTGAACGATCTCTTCAATGAGCGGAAGAGGGTATCGGTTCTTGATAGTAGCTTCATTTAGCTTTCGGTAGTCTTGGACAGGGCAGAGTTTGCCATCCTTCTTTTTGACGAAGAAGAACGGGGATGCGAAAGGGGATTTAGATGGGCGGATATGGCCCGTGGATAGGTTTTCTTCAAGGAAGGCGTCAAGTTCTTTTTGTTCTTTTAAGGAGAGTGGGTAGGTTTTGCAATCGACCTTGTGGTCGCCGGGTTTTAATTTGATCGCGTGGTCCCATGGTCGACGCGGTGGTAGTTCGTCAAAGGATTCTTTTGCGAATACATCACAGAACTCGTGGTACTCGGCTGGGACGATTTGTTCGAAGGGAACCTCTTGCTTCCCTTGATTGGCGGCGGCGGCAAGGTCTGTTGCCATGGTTGCGATATATTTATTTTTGACTTGGAAAACACGGTCTTCAGCTTCTGCGTCATCGTACTCCCACAGCGGTGTGGTTTCTGGTTCGAAACTGATTTCCTTTGTCTGCCAGTCGATGCGGGGGTTGTATTGGCATAGCCAGTCAAATCCTAGGAATACTGCCTGCGAGGATAGATGTGTCACCAAAAAGGGGATAGCAGATTGGTGGTCTCTGATAGCCACTTTCAGGTCTACGTAGTGCGTGATTGCTCCTTCAGTGTTTGCGGTTCCGTTGGCATTGTATACTGGTATAGCCTGGGGGAGTGGTTTCTGTTCTAGTTCATTTTCTCGGACGAAATTGATGTCGATAGCGGAAGCCATACATCCTGAGTCTATGAGTGCAATGGCTTCTATCTCCTTGCCTGAGTCTGTTCTGAGGATGATTGGGATTTCGAAGGCATTGGGAAAGGGTTTCTTTGTTTGATATCGAGGTTTCTGTGTTAACTCGAGTAACATGAACTCGGCGGTGTCATGTGAAGCATTCCGAAGGTCCGCGATTAGCTCAGCGTTTACTTCGGAAAGGCAGGTGTCGTGGACGAACGCTCGTAAGTGAGCGATGAGACGTTCGTCGGGGGTGTCATTGGCAATTTGCTTGATTCATTGCGTGGACCAAGGCTTGATTGTGGACTTCCATCTGCGATCCTTTCGAGTAAGGATAGTCCACGTTGAAGTCGTTTCCTTTCTACTCACAACCTCGGTCTTTGTCTGCCGTTTGATTGCATATTCCCTGGACGGAATAGAGGCTGTAATGCCCAAAGGGGGCGAAGGTACATTTGGCTGTTGCATAGCCGGCAAACTAGGACTTGAGTTGCTTTCACAATCCAAATCTGAGATCTCTTCTACGTCAAGGAGGGAGAATTTGTTAGTAACACGACGAGGGGAATTAAGCACAGTTTTTGGTACTGCCGCGCCGTCCTTAGGTTTGATAACCCGGGTGCCCCTGACCGTAACATTACAAGTACAAATTCTGACTGGTGACGTATCTTGAGAACGAGGCGATCTCATTCCTCGTCCTCTTCGACAAAATCCATTTCATCCGCTTCTTGAACTGTGGTTTCCAACTCTTCCAAAGTCGAGTATTCAACATCGAGGCCACGGACTTTGATATTTTTCGAGCCAGGGCTCTTTTGAGGATGAGCGGCGCAAGGCCATGTGGATGTCTTGCCTTCCTTGGCACACCAGAAGCAAGTTCCAGTCGCTCGTGCTTTGGATAAATCCATAGGAGCGCCTTGGCCTCCAAAGACTCCTGTGGTCTCTGGGGTCGCGGTGTGAGGTTCGACGAATCGGGTAGGGAATTTGACCTTAGGTCTGGGGGTTTCGGTAGCGATTCCTTTCTTTCGCTCCGCAATTTCTGATAGTAGGTGACCAGCAGCAGTAAGTCTTTTGCACCATTCTGCGTAGCTGCTGGCATATTTTGTTGTCATCTCCATGTCGGATCGTTCGACTTGTTCGACGAGAGCATTGCGTGTGTTTGTTCGGAGGAGCCACACAAGTTGTCATCCGTTAGTGATGTCAGACCATTCGGCATGCATGATGAGGTTTTGTTGCTTATTGATGAAGTCTTCGATGCTCATGGATCCTTGTTTGAGATTGATCAGCTCAGTTTCCGCTCTTGACGATTCGTATACTGGTTTGAAGACAGGGTCAACAAATGTGCGGAAAAAGGCGGAGGCTGAATAATCCTCGTAGTTGAGATCTCGTTTGATCAGAAGCGTGGCAAATTCTTCGGCGGGTCCGTCGGCGCAGAAGCCTAGGAACATCTTGATTTCTTCAGCATGGGTAACCGGTCTTTCAAACCCTAATAAATAGAGCTTGAATTTTGCTCTCCACTTGGTATAGTCTTCGGGTTTTCCTGTGAACATCAGGGGTTTTTCTACGTATGACTTCCCTAGCTTGAGTGAGTCTATGTCGGGTGTTTTATCTTTCTTCTTTGGCACGACGCCTGGTATGGCTGGAGGCGTGGCAGTATTGATTCCATATTGAGCCACGTGTTGCGTATATTCGGCGTATTGATTGTGGAATTCTGACAGGGACGTAGCCAGGAACCAAGTACGCGGAGAAGATGATAAGGGATCAGAGGTAGAGGGTTGTTTGGTTGCCATGATTCGTGGAGTATTGCTTTGGGAGGAAGCGCGACTAATGATGGGTGGTGGATAAGGATAGCCAACTGGAGTGGTTCGGTCTCCAGAAGACAGGTGTGGTGGTCTGCATGGTACACGCGGGGTATGTCGAGGTGCAGGGTCGTCCAAAATGTTGGGTGAAAATAAAACTGTAAAAATAAAACTACTTTAGCTCCTTTTTACCACTCTTCCTTTTCCTTAATTTCGGCTTCTGAAAAGAAGGTTGGGTGTTGCGTTTTACCTGGTGGTTATCCGGTCGCAAGCACTTATGTGGGGTGAGGGGATTTGGATTGGAGCAGAATATGCGTGGGGATACTGGGCGTATACGTTGAGTCTGGTAAGCCGGGTGATGAGCTCAATGTCTTCCCAGAGATTGTGCCAGTATGGATCAGTAATTGGAGTCGGAGGAGGTTGCAGTAAGATTTCTATACGTTGGCGTTCGATTACGCCAAGTCGATGTGACTGGATAACCGGGTCCGATATGCCTGGGGGCGGGCGTGATAGCGATAGGAGAGAGGGCGGTGAGGATGTATTGGTTGGGTAACTCGGGATTGTCGACGACTGTTTCTTCGTTGGAGTGGAGCGAAGATTCATAGACAGTTTGCTCGTTTTCGGATGAGTCCTCTACATCTGTCGTGGAGCATAGGGGTTGGAGAGGAAGGGGCGGCTGCAGTGCTGGCACTAAGGCGACGGGCTCGACAGCAATGACATGAAACGCGAGTTGGAGGTAGGTGAGGAGAAAGACTAATACAAGTTCTTCTAAGAGCGTGCAGGTGGTGCGAACCAGGTCCAAGGTGGATGATAGATAATCCAGCGTACGATTTTCTGGATCAAGCTGATGATGAGGAAAAACAAGGCGAGGACTCTCTCGATGGCTCGGTAGATATGCCTGGCGTAAATCGTTAATGCCGGTGATGGGAGTACAAGGACTTGCTGCCGTCGATTTGTATGGCGAGGATGCTCTGCTGCCAGCGCGATAACTCAGCGACTCAGACAGCCAGAGGGCAGGATGTGAAGCAGGGAGGTGAGGTGTCGACGAAGTGTTGACTGTCGTAGTACAACGGGGTGCAAACAATGGCGAAGGTCGGGGTCAAAGTCGATGGGTATGGAGGGATAGGTGGTCAACGAGGTATGAACGACACGATGAGCGAGGTGTGAACGACGGCGACATCAGGTGGGCAAGGTAGGAAGGTTACTTTCGGTTTTATATCAGGACTCGATGAAAGGTCCTAGGTTGCCCTAAGGTTACTCGCAAAGACAATGAATAAACCGAAAGTAGGGAGCTCCTACGATGAGCGTCCACCTTATATACATGAGCACATGGTCCGTGCGTAAGGTATAGGGCCGGTAAGATCTCCTACTATGGTAATAGTCCATGGAACGACAGTAGAACGTCATGGAATAATATCTGCACGTGATATGAATGAGTAAGAAGTCACGTGAGAGCGTAAGTATGAGTAAGCGAAAAAGATCATGACACATTGGGCCTTGTAATATGAAATCCGGACTGCTTTACTGCACGTACTAGTACATACAACATTCCACTACATAGCGCATTGAAAAGCTTTCTTTGCTTAGTCTCCACGTCTAGGAAAGATCCGGTACAAGCGGGCGAATAGAAGGTTGCCTCTCGATGTAAGCGGTGGCCTGGATGATAAAGTGGTACGCGCTACCGTCACCCTGTACGAAAGGTTAGTACTTAAGATACAGCCGGAACGCAAGAATACCGTCGACTGACAATCATCGTGGTCGGGAAACCGATGTCGAACGGAAGGATGCTCTCCAAGTACTTGATTTGGCCCGGGGTGAGAACAATCTCCAATGCCTCGAGGTTAGCCTCCAGTTGTTCTACCTTGTGTCCGCCTAAGATCGGAAACACGTATGGCACCTTTTGCATAACATACGCGATTGCGACAGACGTCAGATGCTTTGCGCCAACTTCTTTCGCGACTTTGTCCAACGCTGCGCTTATCATTTTCTCATTCTCATTTCGCTTCCATTCTGGGCTGATCATGCGACCGTTCTCTCCTGACCGTTCACGTCGTTCTTCTTCCTCGTCACTACGGAACTTTCCACCCGCCAGCACACCGAATGGAGCCAAGGCCATGCCTGTTGCGATCATCAGCAACCAAGTAGTGCAAATTAAAAAAAAAAGATACCTTGAGCCTTGCACATCGGGATGATATCGCGCTCAAAAGAGCGTTGCATGACATTCCATTCACCTTGATAGATCACGAATGGCGTCTTTCCGTGATCACGAGCGTATTGATTCGCCTGGGACACGACCCATGCCGGAGTATCCGAAACACCCTAGAATACGAACATCGGTCGGTCTAAATAATCAGAGCTGCAAGCGATGCTTCGGATACGTACCAGATAGAGCACCTTTCCTTGCTGGACAAGATTGTGTAGGCCATTCATAACTTCTTCGACAGAGGTGTCCCAATCCCACCAGTGAATATAGAGTATGTCGATGTAAGTCGTTCTCAGCTTCTTTAAACTCGCTTCCACGCTGAGGTACATCGATTTGACATTATTCCCCGTGTACATCACTTTCTGCTTGATGCCCTCCTCCCCACGCATGTAATTGATCGAGTACTTGTTGATCGAATGAGTACGGGACCAACATGAAGCCAACGATGAAACTGACCTTGGTTGCGATGACGAGCTGATCTCTGATACCACGCTGTTCAGCCCATTCGCCTATGAACTCCTCTGAACTTTGATCTTGGCTACAACAAAGTTATTGAAGCATGGCTGAGGACAGTAGGACAGACACTCACTAATTGTTGGCAGTATCGATGAAGTTTCCACCGGCATCATAGTATGTGTCCAGCAACTTGAACGAATTTTCCTTGGAGTCAGATCCCAGACCGATCATATGCCATTTATCTCCTATGCTCATGGCACCGAGCTGAATAGGGGAGACATGGATCGACGCATGGGGCGACAGCGCGCGGTATCGTGCAAGACCGGAGGTGGGCTTCGGAACTGGACCGAATGGCATCGTGTAGTCAACTTTTCAGATGCGAAGAAACTTGACTAAAGATGAACTGGAGCATCACAGGCCTCTAGCGCAGTATTTATACCAGGTTTGCATATTACGAGAAGCAGCACCCGACGTTTACTGCGCAAACTGCTTGAGTTAAGATTTAAAAAAATGAGGCTCACGGAAATTAACGAGATACGCCGAAAATCGGCTGGACGACTCACACATCATGACCAATTCGATATGAATGTTGTGTATCAAATATAAACGACTGCTCACCTGATCTTCATCGTATCTGGAAAAGAACCCTACCAAGGGACGGCGACGTGCAGTAAATAATGGTAATTCCTGTTACGTGAGTAGATTCAGGGTACGTGGGGCGGGGAAACGTTGTCATTTGGCGGGTTTCATTTGGCGACACTTGAGACTTCCTTCCAAAGACGTTACTTACGTTAAGTTCTTAGCGTAAAGCCCCTGTCACTTTTTATGGAACGTGGCGTCGTCAGGCCAACTTTCTCTCGCTTTGCTTCCTGCGATGGATTCGACGAATAGATATTCGGAGACTTTCGATAACATACCTGTGCGAGTTCGGATCCATGTGCCCCCTCGATGCGAGTGTGTCACCGTTCCGGAACGTTATCTCGTGCGAGAGGGTACTCTTTTCACCCAGTATGATGGTGTGCGATACGAGGCAGCCGTGTCCCCTGTATTTGATGAGCGCGGTCCAGAACGGCCGGAGGTCAGATTGGATGGAAGGTTTTCGAAAAATGATATTGATAAGAAACTGACTCATGCTCGGACGGTGTGCAAAGCGTGATAGCGTTGCTGTTGTACGACATTGTTTCGCATTGGCAGGAGGCGCCCGATCCTGCGTCGTTAAATGCACACCAGAGCAATATTAGTTCAACGTCAACATAGTTAGGCCAAGAGCTTACTTTTTTGATTATAAGTGATTGTCTGTCCTGTCATTTTTAACAGTAGCATGTTTAGATGCATGTGCATGCGTCGCTTTCGCATTTTGCAGCCGGTTTGAGATGATGATGTCCGCCGTTAATTCTCCGCTGGTATTTGTCAGCTGAAACGAGTCAGCCTATCAGTCAAACAATAATCTTCATGAACCTGAGCCAAATTAAATTTTGACGAGAAGCAGCAGTGTCACCTGTTGATTTATGCCGAACTGGTTTTGGAGTCTCCTGCCACCTTATCAGCCATCGCAGCTAAATCGGACGAAAGCTGTTTTTCCCTTGCCCTCGTTCTGATTTAACATGCCCCACTGCCTACTGAGTGCAATGTATGTCAACAGTATATATGAGGTCGCTGCCCCTTGAGCATGCTCACATCTTTGGCGTGAACATGTCATGTTGAGAGCCTCCTCGGCGAGTCAGCGCATGTTATGTTCCGCAGGGGGCGCGATATCACCGAATGTTCCACTTGTGGCCTCCGGCGGCGTTCAAGGATACGGACATCATCCAACTCTACGTTCAGGTTTTTGTGCCTTAAGGAAACCCGGATTTGCTCTCAAAGATTCTACCATGATTTATTCGATACGACAGCCTAAATGGTAGCCTAGGATCGAATCAGTCACTCGTATCAGTTTAAATAAACGACATACTAGTAGAATCCGAAGATCGACAACTTGGTAATCTGATCACAATGAGTGGCACACATAGTTTAGAAAACCAAACATCGCATCCTTTCTCTTTTTATGCCGAAATCTTCTAGGATATCTGCCTTTGAGCACGCGAACCTGCTCAAAATCAACAACGCCAAGAAGTCTCTTCTTCAGCCGTCTTCCTACGCGCAAACACATGTACATGTGCCAGATCCTTTACGCTTTGCAGCCTCTACGTCAGGTCAAGCGTGAATCGACTGATAAACAACGACATCGTGTGAAACGTACCGGAGGATTGACAAACCACGCGGTTTCCCACTCATCTTCTTTCCATCTCCGCTTCACGAATTCGTGTACCTCTTTCCCCGCACTCGTCAACATTGTTTCTTCCGCCTCACTTGGTTTCGGGGAGCAGACTAGCATGTCCATGGTGACATCCCAATCGGCCAGCGTCGGGAGACAGGACTCCAGGGAGGGGAGACTCAAGAATGGATCGGTCGAGCCTGTAAAACCACAGAGACCATCCTGCTCAACCCGAGCCTCGATATCGGGAGAGATCAAAGCGGTGTGGAATATGGGTACTCGGCTCCAAATCAAGGAATGCTCGATTTCAGGAGGAACTTTGAGTGCACCGTCAGCGTCCGTGCAAAAAAAAAAAGTCATGACGTTTCGCCGTACCCGAATACGGCCAGTCGTTTCGTATGATGCATATCAGTTCCGAGTTTAGTGGTATATCGGCTTTGAAGTACTCGGGGGTTGGGTAGTCTTCTAGTTTCACGTCTTGTGTAGCAGCGAAGGACGAAATGTCTAGCGACGACGTGAACAAGGAAAGGGTATCAGGTTTGCCCCATCGTAGGCGATGGTTTACGAGGTAGTTGACTACACTGCATCCGTCAGCTCGAAGTTCGCTCCCGATCGATCAGCTCGAGGTGTAGCACGTACTGGTCGACCCATATTCGTTCTTGATATCGATGGCCCAGCGGTCATATCTATATTGCAACTTCTTGTCGCGCTTCAGCAAGCCGAGGTCCCTTTAATAGTCGTCACCGCGTTTGACGTCTGATCATGGAGAACCCGACGCACCCCGAGTTGATAAAAGCTTTCAACTGAGGCCAAGTAAAACGCGCAGGGTAATGGAGCCGTAGCTCTTCCATGGTCGGACGTCCCACCAGCAGTGGGTATGCGACAGTCGTTTGGACGACATGGCTCTCCACCGTCATGGTCGTGCGTGATGAGTAGCTAACCGTGCACCGAAAAGGTCATTACGTGTCTCAAGCGGCAATTTCGGGCCGACCAGGTAAGTTTAGCAGACAAGCTCGACCGATAACATTGACTAAAAGTACAAATGCAATTGCGGGATACATTAAACGAACCAATACCATATCAGCATCATGACGGCAAAAGTGCAGCACCACTGAAGATCGAGAGCAACTGACGCACTACTTTCCCGATTTTTTCTTTTTACCAGTAGTCGATGCTTCGCCCTCGTCTGCTGCTTTTCGTTTTGTCACACCTTTGGTTCCTTTTCCTTTCGTGTCCTTTCCCTTGGCATCCTTTCCCTGGCCTTTCGTCGCCTTGTTACCTTCGTCTTTCGGCTTAACGGTGAAGAAGCCGTCAAGACGTCCCTGCTGTTTTGCATTGAGGAACTTTTGAAGCTTCTCCGCACCTTTCCGTACGCGCTCTTCGCTGCATCCAATACGTTACAGAGTGAAAAAAACAGCACGAAATGATCACGAACTTGAATCCTTTTTCCACCACCAAGAATTGCACCAAGCCTTCCACATCAGGGTTCTTCCATTCCAACTGCCGAGTTGCATTGTAAACGCGTGACGAACGTGATCGGGACAAGTTAAGATTTACCTCAATTTCCGAAGCCGGTAACACGTCTGGTTTCTCGAATATTTTCTTAGCATCCTGCCAGGGCCAATCCTCTGGAATTTGAACCCCTCCCTTTTTCTTCTTGCCCTCCTCAGTATCCGCTGCCTTTTCCTCCTTCTCCGCTTGCCTGGAAGGAGGGAAAGGTTAGTACACAGCGGTGATCACAATAGACAACTCACTTCTCGCGTAGATGCTCCACCACTCCTTCCAGACTCTTGTACTCTCGTATGAGTTTGAATGCACTTTTCGGACCGATACCTCTTATAGGGTCGAGGTAGTCGCAGCCAAGTAATATACATAGGTCAATGAACTGTGCTCCTGTGAGATGAATACTACCCTGATAGGCCGGAAGACTAGTTACCTGTGACATGTCCATTTCAAGCCCTTGTAGAGCCTTTTCAAGGTTTATCTCTGATATGGGAGCTTTCTTGGCTTCAGAGAACGTGAGATGGCGATACAAGATGGGAGCAGCAAAAGTAAGAGTGTCCATGTCTTCTGAGCCAGCAGCATACACCTGCCATGTATAGCTCGATAATCCAATGTTTGACGAAATACACTGTAATCATACCTTTCCACCCCGCGCGAGTTCAGCACACTGTGCTTCTGCTTCCGATGGCGCCTGGAAAATGCATACGTTCAATGCATGGAGAAACTATGCGAGAACGACGAACGACGACGACGGGAATACCCATAAGTTTGAGAAGCTTTCGACATTCCTCGTTATGTTCCCGGGTAACGCGAACGGTCCGTCTTGCAAACTTGTCCACTTCTTCGGCCGTACCAGTTTCTTTGGCCTCTTCGCCTTCCGCTTTCGCCTCCTCTCTCCTTTCGAAACGTTTCGCAAGCTGTTCGTGCATTAGTCATAGCTGCCGTCCGCATACGACGCTACGCACCACGCCCGATTTCAAATCTGGTGGCCGACCGTCGAACACGTAGGCGGGCTTGATGCCGTTCTCCACAATGCGAATGGTTCGATAGAAGAAGCCCATGAGATGGCTAGTCGTCTCTCCCGCGTCGTTGGTGAGCATCTCGCCGTCTCTTTGACGCACGGCGATGAGGAATTGGTAGATGGACATGGACGCGTCGATGGCAACTTTGCGACCGAAGAGGGTCTTAATGTCGTGTTCTGCGATAGCTTTGGGTGCATGTTCCAAGATGAGCGCGGTGAGTCCTTTGATACCCATGTTAGAGTGAACGAAGATATGCGTAATGTGACGTGTGACGTCGACGCGTCAAAGTCACGCGTTTTCTGACAGGGGTAAATAACCCTAAAATGGCAATCTGCACCTTTTGATGCTCCTTCTCACTGGCAGACTGACGAGTCGCAGCTCGCTATTTACGCTGGCAACACAGAGTACAGACAAGCCCTTTTACATCACTACACCCATATTTTACCCCAACGCCCGTAAGTCCACATGTCTCTGTCTGTTAAATCCACTGCTGACTCGGAACAAGGTCCACATGTCGGACACCTCTATTCGCTCGTCACCGCCGACATCATCGCACGGTTTCAGCGTATACTGAACCCCGCTCGTCCGGTCGTGTTCCTCACTGGCACCGACGAACATGGATTGAAGATGCAACAGACGGCCGAAGCAAAAGGCGTCCGTCCACTCGAGTGGTGTGACACCATTTCAGCCGAGTTTCGTGTTTGTCCCGTCCCTCTTGGTTGTGTGACATTCATCGTGATGCTGTTTGCGTAGCGACTGGGCGAGAGAGCCAATATCAGCGGGACCATGTTCATGCGTACCACCCAACGACAGCACCACGAAACCGTCGATTACGTCTGGGTGAGTATCCTCTTCTATTTAGTTCCAAGTTCTGTCCCTCATCCTCATCACGTGTTCTGTACAGCGTGCACTCGCCGACCAAGGTCTCATCTATAAAGATACCTACGAGGGATACTATTCCACCACCGACGAGTGCTTCTATCCGTCCTCACGCGTCGCATCTCATCCGACCCTCCCAAATACCAAAATATCGACAGAGACAGGTTCCGTCGTGGAATGGACCAGCGAAGCAAATTATAAATTTCGGCTGTCCAGGTTTCGGGACGTTTTGCTCGCACACTACTCCACCGCCGCCGAGCTCAACGCAAAAGCCGAAAAGGGGCTCGTGTCGCGCGGGGTGCACCCAGACGTCTACCAAAATGCGGTGATTCAGGACTTGAAGACGGAACCGCTCGAGGACTTGTCGATATCTAGACCGAGAGACAGAATCAAGTGGGGGATCCCTGTGCCGGGGGACCCGCAGCAGACAGTGTACGTCTGGTTCGATGCCTTGCTAGTTTATCTGAGCGGTGTGAGGTCTCCCTTTTCCACCTCCGCGACGACATGGCCCCCAGACGTACAGGTTGTTGGAAAAGACATCGTTCGGTACGTACAAGTTGTTCCCGTGGGCTCGTCTTCGATCTCATGTATGCAAGATTTCATGCAATTTACCTTCCTGCAATCCTCCATGCTCTGAACCTCCCAATGCCGCGAACGCTGTTGACGCATGCTCATTGGACTTCGGGGCAGAAGAAAATGTCAAAGTCGCTTGGGAACGTGGCTGATCCCATTGCCGCGATGGATGATTATGGGGTTGATTCTGTCCGATTTTACCTCGCGCGCGTGGGAGGGAGGTTCCGGGATGATGTTGGTAGGTCCTATTGCTCAGTTTTTGTGTTTGTCGTGCCAAGCCCCTCGTAGATTGGTCGGAGGCCCAACTTCGGAAGCATGCAGACGAGATACATAATTCACTTGGAAATTACTTTCTTCGCGTCACGTCCAAGATCATCAAAAACCGAGTCGCGAGAGCAATACCACCCAGTTCTGACGCTATAGTGCTCCGCAAGATGTTCTCTAAACAATTTCCAGAATTTGACCTTCCAAGAGCTTCAGCGAGTTCGTTGGACGTGGAGACTTGCAAACCATTAACCAACAATGAGTTACTGGCGTTGGTTGACGGCCTCGAGGCACGCGTATCACGTTCCATGACAAATCTCGAAGTGGCCGACGCGCTTCATGCGATTGTACTGGTTTTAAAACATGTAAATTGCTACTCGAGTTCTCGTCTGGTGTCAATGCTGAACGGTTTAACAGGCCAATGCTCTCCTGACGACTCTCGAACCGTGGTCGAATGATCAGCTGCCAGAGGTCGCTTTGTCGTGCTACCTCGCCGCCCTCGAGACCCTTCGGATTACGGGGATTCTTTTACAACCATTTATCCCGCATACAAGCGAGAAGTTGCACGATGCCATGAATATCCCGGAAGCTGAGAGGAGCATCAAGTATGCACGTGTCGGGAAAGGTAAAGTGGAAGGGCAAGTGAAGAGCGTAAAATTGTTTGAGAGGCCTACGAAGAAGACTTCGATCTAGGCCACGATTGTATACCTCGTACACAGTGATGAAGCACACATCTCCACTCAATTGCTTGAAACTCGAAGATTATGATTCCAGTTGTAGTTGCATCTTCTCGACGACAATCTGCACGATGTCTTTCCACTCTGTCATTGCTCCTATACCTATAGATGAAGTTGAGCCATGCATAGTTGATGAAGATGGAAGACGGCATACCGACGTCCCCGCATGCAAGACCCTTCCCAATTGGCCCTACGACGTGATAGTTGACGACCTCTCGTACGATGCGGAGATGTTCGGCAGTCAAGGGGTGCTCGTACATGAGGGTATTCATCGCCGGAAAGATGTACGTCGGCGTCGTCGGTGCCAAAGCGCGAAGCAAAGACGTCTGTCTCGCATGAACGAAAAGGGATGATGAGCGCTCCAGGGGACGTACGGCGAGGTTATCGCACAAGCCCGCCGCGATCTTGGCGAGCGTATTTGCGGAGCATGGAGCGACGAGGACGATGTCTGCCCAGCGGCGGAGCTCGATGTGGAGGATCGGGTCGCCGATGGTATATGTGCCCTGAGGGGGGTCGGTGAGCAACGGAGGTCGTACCGACCACTCGTCGCCGTCGGTCCAGACGCGCGCGCCGGCGCGGTCGATGTCTGCGACGGAGAAGAACGCGAGAGAGTGCTCGGTGGAGACGACCTCGACTCTGACGTTGCTGTACTTGAGTCAGTGGTCGCGTGCGTCGTTACTGGAGAGCGAGAAGAAAGGGTACCGACTTTGAGGAGTTCTTGTACGATCAGGGGGGCTTTTATGGATGCGACACTGCCGGTGGTGACAAGGACGACGTGTGTGTGGTCGGGAACACGCTCGAGCTCGGCGATGAATTGGCGGGGCATCAAAGTGACAATTGTAGTACTTATTGTAGGGTATGACAAGGTAATCCGCGTATAGTACAGCAACAAAGAAAGAGGAACACAGTTATTTAGCAAACGTCCGACGCGAGTTTCATCCCTCCAAGATGCCCATTTCTCTCCACCTGTCCCATAACAACCCGATTCCGACAGAGGCGTTAGCGGCACCCTTGACGTCCTTGATGTCCAACAGTTCGTATTCCCTTCCGAATGCCAAAAAGTGGGCAAAGAGCGAATTAAAATGGGGTTCGGAACGGAGATGAAGGATCTGGGGGTAGTGTGCGTGGTATATGTGCGCGAAGACACGGAGGAGCTGGCGATAGACGTGCTTGATGGTGGAGGGGAAGGACTGGGGGAAGTCATGACCTACGGTAGCGGTGAGACGCGCATTGGGAGAGGCTGTTCGATTCTTACCGGATTTCGTGGGGAACACGTTCTCGTCATCGAGGAGATTTTGGACCCACGTCATGACGTAATCGATATACGTTGGTGCGGCCAAGTTGACGCTCTTCCGATCCTGGTTGATCCACGTGTAATTGAGGCTTTGGGTCCAGTCAGAAAGGCACGCAAGAAACCGGAGAAACACGCTCACTTGGCCCCAGCAGTCATGGTGGGACACGAATGCTGAGTGCAACACTCGGAGATGACCCCGTAAAACTCGTTGAGATTGGTGTAAAAGTCAAACACTAGTCGAGATTGGCACGAGAGCGGACGAGAAAGAGAAAGACGAGGGACAGACCGTTGACGGCGACCCACTCCATGATGTCGACGTACTTTGGGAGGACGACGATCGTCTTGAAGTTGCCTTTGACGAGGGCGGCTTCGACAAAGGGGCTGCAGAGATAGAGAGGCTTGGAGGGAGCGGGGCTGCTTGGGGAGGAGGGAACGGGCGGGGGAGGCATATCAGGGAAGTTGGCCGAGGTGGGCGTTGGGGACCGCTTCGGCCCGCGCGGGTTGCGGGACATGGAACGTCTGGGAACGCGATGAATAAAAAACAATTAAACTCGACGTTTACTGACCCGATCGAATTAAAAAAGGACATGTTCTGCGCGACGAGCGAAAGAAAACGAAGAAACGCAAGTCGAACCCGACGATCTCAAATGGCGTGGGAAATTTGAGACTTTTTGCACCGAGACATTGTCGAAACGTGCATGTCAAAGGAGACCTGCTCTTCTTCTTCTTCCCCCACGATGGTCAAAACAAGACGGAAATCAAAGGCAGCCGCCGCAGCTGCAGCAGAGCAGGAGCAGCTCGAGACGGCCTCGACGCAGGGCACCGAGGACCTCCCCTCGTCTGCGCCCGTCTCCTCTGCCTCGTTCACTGTCCCCATTCCAACCGACCTCGACGTCGACACGCTCTCTCACATCCTCCCAGACGCCTCCTTCGCCAGACCAGACCCAGAAACAGTCCTTGCTGTGTACAGACTCTTGCTCGCACAAGTGGCAGACCAGGACGACACCCGGCGCGACTTGGAGGAGCTCAGAGCAGAGGTAGAGCGCAAGGAGGTGGAGCTCGATCAGGCCATTCAAGACGGAGAGATAAAGACCAAAGATTTGGAACAGTCACTCGACTCCCTTCAAAAGGAGACGAACACCACAAAGGAGGAGCGAGACCGGCTTGGTGCGTGTCTTGCCACGTTTCCCGCAATAAATCTATAAATCTTTTCTACAGTCGCGTCAAATAAAGAACTGGAGACGCGTATATCATCGTTCACTACCTCGCAATCATCATCCGTCTCCGACATCGACCATCTCCGGACTCGCGTCGAGGAGACCGAACGAGAAAAGCGTGATCTCATCGGTGTCGTAAGCAGGCTCAAGGAAGATGCCACACAACGCGACGGTACGTTCGCTTTCCTTCACACTCTGAAATCAACCGACCTTGTGGCGCAGAGGAAGTCCAAAACTTGCGTTCAAGCCTTCGTCAGGCTCGCCAAGATCACCAAACACTTGAAATCCAAGTTCGCGAGCTTCGTTCGACAGAGACGTCAACCAAAGTGTGTCCCCTTGTCCATCCGACGAACTCCTTAACGAACCCTCTTATAGTTCAAAGTCGAAACCCTCTCTCAACAACTTATCCTCTCTCAGTCTGAGACCGATCGTGCAAATACTGAACTGACCGCCAAGTCGGAAGAGTATGCAAACTACCGTCGTACCAAGCACGCCGAATTCATCCAGCTCCAATCCGCCCACGACTCGCTCACCCAGAAGCATGCACTTGCCGAAAGTTCCCTCAGAGCTATGCAAACTGCCCAGGCTGCGTCTACACAACATTTGACTCAGGCCCTTACAAAGGTTCAGGACTTGCAAGGGCAGCTCGCAGAACAAGAAGCCGCATTTGCTGCAGAGGTATCTGGCTTGAAGAGATTGGTAACCATCATGGAAGAGAGGGAGAAGCAAACAAAGGACATTGTCGAAGGTATCGAACATGAGTGGGCCGGCGTGGGTGAACGTGCCGAGAAACGGGAAGCTGCGCTGAGGGCAGAAACCGAAAAAGAACGACGCGCTCGTGAAGAAACTGAAAAGCGCTTGGAGCAATTGGAGGCTGTCATGGAGAGGATGCATCGAGGTGAACTTCCGCTTGCTGGCCGTGATATCACCGCTCCTGCAACCCCCGGCCGTGCATCTGGCAGCCATGGCAATGCTGTCGACGCAATGCTGGGTTTAAGCCCAACGGTGGCAATGGTTAGTAGAGTGCAAAGGGGCGGGAAAACGTTTACGGAGGTGTACGCAGACTATGTGCGCCTCGAAGAGGAGTACGCAAAGAAGTGTGCAGAGTATGATCACATGGATAGGACCCTTGCCGACGTTCTTGCTCAAATAGAGGAACGGGTAAGAGCTTTTCTGTCGTATGACATGGTCTTTTGCTTACTTCATTTCTAGGCTCCCATTCTGGCGCAACAACGCGAAGATTATGAACGTCTCAGGGAGGATTCGGCACAACTCGCTAATCAGCTCTCGACCGCTCTTACTGATCGGGATGCCAACGCCGCTTCGTTGCGAGAAGCGTCACAGAAACTGAAGAAGTCAAATCAGGAGATGGATCTTCTCCAGCATCAGCTCACTGACCTTGGCCGACAAGTCCAAGCACTTTTGAAGGAACTTGGACGACGAGCCGACCCTTCGCTTCCCTCGGACGAGGTAATTGACGAGATGACGCCTCTACCTAATGACAACATTAATGCTGTCATCACGAACCATCTCGTTCTTTTCCGTTCCGTTCCATCTCTTCAAGAACAGAACCAAAAGTTGCTCAAAATTGTCCGAGAACTCGGTACAAAGATGGAGTCTGAGGAACGTGAATACCGTGAGGCACTCGAGAAGGAACAAAGCGAGGCCGTTCGCGAAGCTCATGAAGCTATTCAAGATCTTGCAGCGCAGCTCGAGAGGCAGAAGAAGAGCAGCGAGGTCACGATCCAGGCGTACATGAAGGAGAGAGATGCGCTCAAGGCGATGCTTGCTCGTGCTGAGCGCTCGTCGTTGCGTGGTGGTGTCAATGGCGAAGTCGAAGTCAATGGTGCCGCGTCTGTTGCTCCGAGTGATTTGGCTGCCGAGCTCGAAGATGTCCAAGTGCAGTTTGAGTCGTATAGGGTTGAGATGGGCATGGATGCCGAGAAGCTACGTGAGGATCTCTCTCAAGCGCAGAGGCAGCTCGGTCAAGCGAATGCGGAGCTTGCGAAATCGGTCGCAAAGGTTGAATTCCTCGATGGCAAGTCATTTTAGTGTATGGTTTGTATGTTCGAGGACTGATCTTGCACTAGAACGTCTGCGCATGACTCAGGAGCAACTAAGCATGCAAGGTCGAGACCTGGATGGTTTGACTCTACGCAATCAACAGCTGTACGATCAACAAATGCGCATCGAGATTGACCGCGAGCGTGTCGTTGACGAGTTGGCCGTTGCAAAGGGCGATCTAGAACATCTTCGTAGCGAGGCTGCCAACCTTCGGGCGGAAAGGAAGCTCTGGGAGGTTAGTCTCGACTTTTGCGTGCGATCACGAAAGACTCTTTTGACGCGTCCATTAGAGCGTCCAATCCCGACTCATCGAAGAGAACAAGAACCTCGCCGTGGAACGTTCGCAACTTTCGGATCTCATGGTCAACGTCCAGAGGATGCACAATGATCTCGAGCGTTCGGGAGAGAACGATCGTAGACGACTCGAGACACAGGTGCAATTGATGGAGAACCAAACGTAAGTTTTCTGCACTTCTCTGGCATTTCACTCGCTTATTGCTCATATAGTCAAGATCTGAAGACGCAGCTGAGCCAGGAACGCGAAACTATCAGACATGTTACGCTTCAAAAAGATATTGATACGAAAGATCTTCAAATACGCTTGGATAAGTCGGTACGTAGCTTTGCGCGCCGAAGGCTTGGGATTATACTCATATAATCTCAGATGGAACAACTTTCACAGGCGCGAGAGGCGCTGGTTGGAGCTGAAACCAGCAAGACACACCTTCAAGAACGGGTGGATGAGCTCGCACGCCAACTTCAAGGCAATGCGGAGAAACTTGCCGTGTACGAGAGGAGAACGACTGGTCCCGGCGCCACTGCTCCTGCTGCACCAGATCCAGACTTGCCGCGCGAACAACAGCTTGAGAAGGAAGTCGCTGAACTTCGGTATGTATCATGTTGTTGTATCTTCAACACGTTTTTATCCCATTTAGTGCACAACTCAAGATCGCTCAAGTTGATCTCGCTGCTGCTCGGAATCACATGCAACAGTTCCAAGAGATCAGCCAGGCGAACGAAGCTGCTCTCACTGCCCTCAACAATACCCATGACGAGTACAAGACGAACGCCGAGGCTCAACTTGCCAAACATGAGGTAGGCTTGTCGGACTCGTGAGCGTGTCGTGCATGTCTCAGTGTTCTTTAGCTGGAGTACAAGTCGCTCGAGGAGAAGCTCCAGTCCGTTCAGCAAGACCTTCAACAATGGACCAACAAGTTTAACGATCTGCAAAAGACGTTGGAAGCTGAACGGGTTGCATGGGCGAACGACAAAAAGACCCTCGAAGACACGATCGTGGATATGAGCACCTCAGAGAGGCACTCCGAGACTGATCGTGCCGCTCACCAACAAGAGGTTCGTGCGTTGGAAGTGCGTGTGACGGTATGCATTCATCATCCACGGATCTGTTTGTTTTTGCTTACCATACCACAGGCTGCGGAGGAGAGGTACTCGCGAGAAGTGGTTGCACATGCGGAATCTTTCAAGATCATCGCGAACGTCAAGCAACAGCTCAGTAATGTGCAGGCTGCGTCGCGACAGAACTTGGCCGATGCCGCTAATGCCCAGGCCAAACTTGAGGCGTCGGAGGGAAGCTGGAAGCACCAGAAGGACGCTTTGGACAAGGAAGTGGCAGATCTCAACGCACGGTGAGAAATCCTGTATCGCGCACGCCTTTTTCTGTGTGCTTACGTTTTTGCAGCTGTAAGGATCTAGCCGCGCAAAACTCACTCTTGTACCAGCATCTCGAAAATGTCAGTTCTCAAGCCGCTCGTATTCGTCAAGTCGCGGATTCCACTGCGGAGAGCGCCAACGGGGACGCTGGTGCGGATGGCAATTCCGACATCAAGTTGGCTGATTTACGTTCTGTGGTGGCGTACCTCAGAAAGGAAAAGGAAATCGTCGATCTTCAGCTTGAGCTTAGCAAGCAAGAAAACGTCCGTCTTAAGAGTCAGTTGGACCATTTGAACCAAAGTTTGGGGGAAGCTCGTAAGACGCTTTCAGAGGTGAGAAATGTCGTCTTGTCAGTTTTCTTGAATCTCATTTTCGTAGGAACGTGAACGGGCTGTTCAAGCAGCTACATCGGATGCACAACATGCCGAGATGTTGGAGCGGATCAATCAACTCAACATCCTTCGTGAGAGTAATACAACGCTACGAGCCGATTGCGAAATGTACTCGAAACGCTCGCGCGAGTTGGACGCCAAACTCAAAGCGGTCTCTGCTGAGCTCGAGCCCGCTAAAGAGCAAGCTCGTGTCTCACGTGCCGAAATCCAGGCGAGGGATGCCCAGGTCACCCTCCTTGAGAACGAGAGCAAGCGCTGGCAAGAACGCAACGCGCAGTTGTTGAGCAAGGTTCGTGTTCTCGGCCAGGTTTGGTTTTTCGCTGATGATTTCCGTTCATTAGTACGACCGGATCGATCCCAGTGACCTTCAAACGTTGAAAGAAGAGGTGGAGAGTTTGAAGACGCAAAAGACCGACTTGGAGAAACGTCTTGCGGAGAACGACAAGAAGGAATCCGAGAACGCTTCAAAGGTAAGATTCGCCGCTCTGGCTCGTTCTAGTTCCAACGTTTCTCTTCATCAAGGTGGTAGCGTACGACGACAACATGCGCAAGCAGCGGAATATTATCAACAATCTCAGGCAACAGCTTGGTGCCTCCAACAACGAAAAGTCGAGCTTGAATCAGACGGTCACGGGTTTGCAGGCAGAACTGAAAAGCGTGGCTGCCGAGAGGGATTCGCTGCGTACTAATGCCAATGCCGGAAGCGGCACAGAGGCGTCCAAGGAACTCGTCGGTCAACTGGAATCGTTGCGCCAAGAAAAGGCTGCTTTGGAAAAAGCTTTGGCTGACGAGAAGGCTTTCAAGAGCGCTGCTTCAACTGCCCCATCGTCCGATCAGACGGCACTCGTCGTATGTCCTGATGGCCATGTGTCTCTTCAAGTTTTTTGACCCTGTCCACAGGATAGTTTGAGATCTGAGAGAGACAAATTACTTGCAGAGAAGGAGAGTTGGACCCAGTCTTCTGCTGGAAGTTCGTCCGATGCTGCGGAAAAGGCAGAGCTCACGAAAGCTCATGATCAGGTCCTCGAGCGTCTAAAGGTGTGACTATATATTTACTGCTGTCCCTGGGCTTACTTTATTCGTTCAGGCTGCTGAGGAGCGGGCGAACAAGGCAACTGACGAAGCTAGAAACTTGAAGCAGTCAAACGTGAGAAGCTCTTGGTCCTCTTGATCTGGCGACGAATTCTGACGATACTTGTAGGAGAAGTTCCAGATGAGAGTCTCTGACATGCAGAGATCGAGAGAATCGGCGATTTCTACTGCTGTCGAGAAAGTCAAGAACGAGATGAATAACGCTCCAGCTGCTGCTCTGAACATGGAGGAAATAACCAAGAAGCATGCTCAGGAAATGGAAACTCTCCGCTCGGAGCACGAGACTAAGCTCAAGTCTGCTGTCGAGGTCGCCGTTGCTGCTGCCAAACAGGAAAGCACGGGTATCCCATCCAATGATGCCACGAAAGCTGCCATCGAGGCTGCCATTGCTGCTCACGACAAGGAAGTGCAATCCAAACATGCTGACGAAATTAACGTTGCTATCGAACGAGGGAGAATGGAACAAGCTGCCAAGAGTAAACTCAAGGACGCACAGCTCGTTCGTTCGCAAACTAAGCTCAAGGAGCTGGAAGCACAGGTTATAGAATGGCGTAAGGCTGGACTGATACCTGAAACGACCCCGACTGCCCCTGCGGCTGCTAGCTCTGCTGCGGGACCTCCCCCTGTTACTCCTACGACGACGCCTGTCGCTTCTACGTCGAAAGCTCCCGCTCCAGCAGCGTCAACGGTATCCGCGTCTACATCTGCACCTGCACCTGCACCGATACCTGCACGTGCTACTGCTGCTGCTACTACTTCAACGGCCCCCTCTACGGTCCCCGCCACACAACCTCCTCCTGCAACTGCAGTTCCAGTACGCAGACCGCTAGGTGGTGCCGTTTCCCTGGGAGCAGTTGACGGTGTAGGACGAGGTCGCGGTGGACCAAGAGGACGCGGCCGAGCACTGGCTATACGTGGCGCTGCGCCCGGCCGCGGTGGCGGTCCCTCACCCACTACAATTACGCCGGCCATCCAAATCATGGGAGCGGCGAACAAGCGTGGACGGGAAGACGAAGTCCAGTCGAACGATTCGCTGGTGAAGCGGTTGAAACCTGCCGAGGGAGCTGTTGAGGGTGGGGAAGCGATCGCTGGGACTGCTACGAATAAGCCGCCGGTGACCATTCGACGACCGCCTCCGACGTCGTGATCAGTGCATGCGTTTTTTTTCTGTTTCTCTACTTAAATAATTTAGTACTTTTGTAGTCATCGTGCAACCATGTATCATTATCCACCTACCATTAGACGTCCTTTTTTGGATGAAAGTTTCAGCGCGGCATTTTCACAAATTGATCCTAGTCACTGGACCCGCTGAGCAAGTTGATAGGGCGTATCTGCTGAACGACTTGTAACGTTATCACTTGACGATTTTCTGACTCAGGGCCTATGTAAACCGTTTCATAGCAATCATCGGACGTGAACGTTAGTCAACTTCGCACGCGGCCACTGTCCTACCCTAGCAAGGTTAGCGATCTGTATGTCTTCCCTTATTTTTCTCTTCACACTCCTGATCCCTCTTACCAACCCATAGGATCGAGAATCATCTAATTACTTAGGGAGATGTACCTGTAATCTAGATAATCCGCTGAAGCGCCGGTACTTGCTGCCTTACCGCTTCTTCATTTCGTTTTCGCTCGTTTTATGTCTGTATGAGTAACTTACCTGAAACTTACAAAAAACGCGGCGGGAACTTGATAAAAATTGCGGGGACGAATGAAAATGTTAACGACAAAGAGAAAACGGCTCATTCCTACTAGGGCTGCAGATCACGACGATGGTCTGGTTCTCGTTGAACCTTAACACATCGTCAGCATGCTTGGCACGAGTACAAGTAGTCGAAATTGACGTGCCAAGTTGAAGATATAGTCCATCTGCGCGCAGACAGGAAGCTTCTTCCGCTCCTTTAGAATCTGTTTGTACTGTTGAGTATGTAGAGCTTTCGTAAAAGGACTCATTGTGCTCCTGAGAATGCAAGAGAATCGAGATCGAAATTGAACTTTGGGGTGGTAATCTTACCATGGGCTTGTACACTTGGTTGGCAGACACCTTGCGCGGCACGATACCAAAGAGAGGCTGATGGGTTTTTTCTTCTGCTCGGACGTACCGCTGAATGAGACGACGTCAGGAGGTTGACGCGGACGGTCAACGGTTCAAACGTTTGGCAACCCAGAGTCCGAGCAACTTGACACGATTCCCCGATACAGGTCATGCAATCTTTAAAAAGTGAGAGCAAGATTGGTGTATGACAAGTGCAAAATAGCACATTATGGCCCCAGGAGAAGACCATAACTCATTAGCGTTAGCTTCGTCCATACCTCGACGACGACAACGAGATGGGCCGATGGCACGCCCGTTGAATCTGGGTCAAAGGTCGATGGCGTATGGCGATTGATATTCACACGGAGTTCGAATTAGACTTGCCACCCTCACTGGACTTGGTTGGCGATGCGGCGTACGTCGTCTGCCGCACACTTTCAGTAGCAGATGCAGTGTACGACGGTCGCCGTACGTCGTCATGGTCCTCGCCTCTTATTCTCATCCGTGCTCCACAATCACCGACCGGGTGTGATCTGTTAGGTAAATAACCTTAGATTTAGATTTGTGCCGACTTCCTCTTACACTCCTACACAGTGATCGAAATACCAGCAAGAGACAAGGAATCGTCACACCTGGATCCCCTCAACACATGTGCTCACCCGGTCGTACACGCCTGTACATCCCCTCCCGCAGCGCTTCATCACGCACGCCACCGCTTTGCACGTCCAGGTTTTTCCAACCCGTCCCACGCCATCCGAGGACAAGGGTCTATGCTTTTCCAGTACCACGACCCGGGGAACTCATTCCTCGCAACGTGTTACACGATCACGTTCCTCGCCGGGTTGTCGGCATGGAAATTATCACCACTGTAGTCTGTGTGCTTCAGGATTCGTGCTTCCGATATGCCTGAAACATCGCCCAGAGTTTACAAGCATGAGCAATTTACATTATAAAAAAAAAGTGGGACGGCCCCGTATCGCGAGACATTTGTACACGGCGAGGCCAAGACAGAGCCCGGGCGCCAGTGTAGCAAGATCGGGTCTCAGCACGCTGCTGGGAATACCTTGGAAGGCCAGCCCGGAGTCTGAGAAACGCTGCCTAGGATGTGAGTCTCTCATTCCATACACATTCGGCCCGGATCTTTGAAGACATGATTCCGTGGACGTGGTTCGTTTGAAGAGATGCGACACGCAGTCGCACGCATACATATGTAAATACGTCTAGGTGATACATATTCTTGTTTGTACGGAGTTTGCGCGAAACTTATCCATAGTCCCAGAGGGGATGGAGTGGTCAAACAGCCAATGCTAGCGGCAGCAGTTTTTCAAAGTTGGGCGTACCATAGCCAGTCACTTCATATATAACTGTCAGTCTGCCGATCATGTGTAACAAGCGGATGCAACATACCAGGGTCCCAACCCACGGTGGCATTGAATCCCTCGGTACCACACCCAGGATTGTTTCCAATCGTAATATCGTTCAAGGCCGTGTATCCGACTTGGTACAACCACGGGTTCAAGAAGCCCAAGGAAGGCTTGCCGGCGTCGGTTCGCGCATTGTTGAGCATGGAAATAAAGGAGGTAAAGGTGGGCGAGGAACAGGACGTGCCGGCGACGTAGGTACTTTCACCCTGGTAGACGACGAGGAAGTTCCAGGCTTGCGCAGCAACGTCAGGTATCCCCTGTGTGAAAAAAAGGAGGGATGAGGAGATAGGTACACAATCTGGAGTGAACAATGCGTACACGGCCGGAACTGGAGCATCATTCGTTAGCCTTGATCTTACATGCAATTGGCAGAGATGCTTACGCATTGTACAGCCCCGCATAGGTTCCAGGAGCGAGTTTCGCCAAATACGTGCTAACTGCGGTATCCTGATAAGAAGGTCGAGCGAACTGATGCAAAATTCATCAATAAAATAGCAGAATAGTTGTAGAGGAACCCACGTAATTGCTGAAACCTCCACCGGAGAAGAAGACGGCAGTTTCAGGGATGTAATTGGTACCTCCGACGGACGTCACACTATATTCAAGCTCGGTGGGACGATAATGTTAGACCAGTTGGAAACTCACTATGGACAAGATGCAGGGAACTCGGGTATGAACATGGTCTTGTTAGTGCCATCATTCGAGAAACATTGTTGAGTCGCTGGGTTTGGGTCACCATCTCCGACACCACCGTCACCAGATGAAAACGTGAGAGAGACACCACGAGTGCCGAGGGCAGCAAACCCAGCACAGACACGGGTGGCGAACGAATATGGGACTGTCTGTAGTCAACGCATGTGGGGGAGAAAAAAAAGAAGCAGCATACCTGTCTGCTCGTCGTCGCCATAGCTGGTGGAAATCGTCTGAGGAAGGCTGTCTTGGGACAACACGTAATCTAACCACTAATAACAGAACCCGGTTGATTTACGATAGTAGACGAAGGATAGAACGAACCATAGTGTATGGCTCATTAGTATCTGTCGGGGTCATTGCATCAGGAATGAAAGGCGGAGAACCACCAGTGGAGAAGAAGGTTGCGGGAGTAGGGTACGTCAATCCAAAAGCAAACTGGGTATCGAGGTTTGCCTCGACTCCAGCGGCGGCGTAAGTTTGGTTGTTCAAACCACCTGCATATCATATTGTCGGCGCATCAACCAGACGTTGACTAACATTCATACCATTTATAGATACGAAGGTATAGTTGGAACCATACGCAGCAGGGTTCTCCAACTGGAAGAATTGCTGCAGATCTTCGTTGTTGGCATACTGCTCCAGGTAAGCGGTGACAGCAACCTTGTTTCCGTTGGTGGCGGAGGTGTTATATCCGACGGCATTGTAAAGCTGTTTGAGACAGGTAATAGTAATCTGTCGAACTAAATCGTTAGAGGAACTGCAGACGTCGAATCGTGCTGTCATACAGTGCCGTTACAGCTAGCATCGACAGGGTTCCCACCTGGCCCTGTAAGCGAGCCAGAGGAAGGACTCTGAGAGACAGACGAGGCGGAGTTTTGCCAATGCAGAGTGCTCTTGAACGGCTTCAGGCGAGCGAACATTGTGGTTGGTTGGATCAATTCGACATGTTCGTGGACAGTTTCCGGAAGACTGTAGCTGGTCGTTCTGACAATGCTGTCACCGCTCTCCAGGTGAGTATACACGTAATATTTCTGAATTGCGGCGTTAGGACATACATAATTAGAGCAGACTCAGCGGAGGCCCAAAATTCTCACCGTACTTAGCATTTTCTCCGCAAGGGCTACCTGGACGCGAACAGTCACCCAATCTTGAGCGGATGAACGATGCAGGTGTTCTTCCTCGATACCATACGAAGAGAGCCACTCGCTGACTGCATCGAGTGTTTCGGGATGAGGTGCCATCAATTCCTCTGTCTCTTCCTTGGACAAGTGGGCACCATAACGCTCATGCTTGGGATCACTGACTTCCCAAAGGTGCTTCTCGAGGATGGGAAAATGGGGCTGAGGAAGCGCAATCTTGAGTTCTATGAGATGGTCAGAGGGTGGAGTGCCTTGTTGAAGCCAGCCATGAGGAGGACCATGGATGCTCTCCTTGACTCTGTGGGGGACGCCATTATAGTGACCTGCTCTGACTAGGGCAGCCACAAAGGGGAGAGCAAGGAGAAATAGACGCATGGCTGACCGGTGTCAACGAGTAGCGAAAAAAAGCCAGGTCGTGGTTTAGAGAGGAAGCGCTAGGGTGTTATGTACTAAAGATTCCCCATGGTGAGAACAATTAATCGAACCCCAGATACGGTCCGTACCAAGACGGACAAGGCCCGAGTTGATGAGAATAATTCATTGAGAGTCCCCCACGTTCCATATGGCGAGGAAGATCATCTTGCTGTAGACGTGTGAGTGAGCCTGGTTCATATTTGGAGTTCGGCGTGTCGGAGATAGTCAATGTACACATTCTAAATCAAGAACAAAAATTCCAACGTTAGCGATTGCACGAACATGCACAGTGTCTTGCTATACTTGTCATCACATCATCGCAGTGCTGGACGTGCCACAACGTTGCCGCATGCCCTGAGTCACTGTGCGAAAGCGGCAAGCAATGCCGTCCACGGTGCAGTGGTTGAGATCCATTGGGCAAACCGCTACCTCCCGGATCAATTCCTTCAAACGGTGTCCAACAAGCGCATGGATAGATAGGGCGCCATGGGGATGAAGAAGGACGTACTAAATTCACCGGAGAGGTCGTGGACGCCGTTGTAGATGCTGTGGGTGAAGACTGCAAGTTCGGCCTTCGCATCAGTCCTTGGGATGCTTATCTGAGTGGGTTATTATTTGCGCTGCTCCGTATGGCCCCGAGGCGATGCGAACTGTCTACTATAGTAATATACTATACACGTCGTCACGGCTCGCATACAAAAAGGAAAAATAACTTGATCACTTCAAAGATTTCAATCCAGCTCTTTTATACTTCCATCTGCAAAAGGCCAATCATTGTATCCATATGTCGTCATGTTTCCTGCCAAATAGTACGTCGAACGATCACCTGGTGTGAGCGGTAAATTTTTCAACAGCCGCACAGGGAGATCAGGCTAGTCTCCAAGTCAAACCCAAACTTCAAAAAGTAACGAAGAAACACTCACGTTCGGCATATACAACCGTCCAAATGCAATCAGCCCGCCTTTTTCCTCTGTGGTGCGCATGGCCGTCTCTCGGTTGTATCCACCAGAGGATATGAACACCCGATCTTCACCGCCTTCACCGCCTTGCCATATCTCGCGTAAGAAGTCGTTGTTGTCGTCTTCTTTCGTGTCTTCGTCTTCCAGACCGTTTGCAACGCGGGGCTCAGTTACATGGAGATATGCCAGATTGGGATGCTTATCACGTAGTGCTCTAGCAAGGTAGGCAAACGTCGGTCGCGGGTCTGGCATCCGCATGTCTATGTGACGTGAACGTGAGTGCGCTGTGACGGTACACGAAAAAAAAAAAACAGGCAACTCACCCTGGTAAGTGTTCCACGGACTGATACGAACACCGAGGCGATCTTCGCCCACTGCATCCGAAATAGCATCAATGACTTCTCTGTAGAATCGGGTACGTCCTTCTTCGTCTCCGCCCCAGTCGTCTGTCCGCTTGTTGGTCACCGTCTGAAGGAATTGATCCACCAGATAACCGTTTGCTCCGTGAATCTCCACCCCATCAAAACCAGCCTTGTATACTGCATCACTCGCTGCTTTTGCGAATGTAGATATGTACTCCTTGATCTCGGTCTCAGTCAACGGACGCGGCGGAACTGGCCTGTCAGTCAACTGGACATCCGATGCAGACACATAAGGTGATGGAGGGTCCTGCGATTCAAGCACCTCGAGATGGGCGGCCCGACCGAGTGCCCAAATTTGGAGATAAATGTATGATCCTTTGGCATGGACGGCCTCTGTTACCTAATAGACAACAAACGAATCAGGCATAATGACACAGGAGTCCTCAGGCGCCGTACCTTTTTCCAGCCTTGGATCTGTGCATCAGTATATATGCCTGGAACGTGGGCGAATCCACCCGCGTTATGAGAAATGACTGTTGCTTCCGTGATGAGCAGCGTCCCTGCGGTCGAACCTCGCTGCGCATAGTAGGATGCATGGTGAGGTCCGGGAACGTGCGAGGCGAATGCTCGATAACGCGTCAGAGGGGCGAGCACGACACGGTGTTGAAGGTCCATACGGCCGACCCTGACAGGCTTGAAAAGCGCAGGTGTTTGCTGTGTAGAAGTCATGAGTTAGAATAGGTCGAAAGCGCTGCTGCGTGGTAGACTGAGAAGTTGAAGTGTTGCTGAGAGATGGCGAACTGTAGCCTCAATGTATATGCCAGCACAATTTATATACCGCAAGAGGATCCGGCAAAAAGATAAACGAACCGATATTTGTAAGGTTCTATACCAATGCGGAGGGTTCTTCGTCTGATATGAGGTGTACAAAACTACGTTATGCCGCGCTTGAAGGGAGGTTAGTCAGTCGTATCCATAATTTTGATGCGATGCAACAGGGGAATGATTCATCCGCACTATTGTTAGTGAATGTGGCGTTTGCATTGCAGCATAGAGCAAGAAAAAAAGATACATACTTGGTAGTTTAGGTCGCCGACGGCGGCATGAGCATCGGGCCCCGTGCCACTAACGTTATAAGATGATGAATGGCCTTCTGGAAATGGGCAGTAAGTCACATCACATCGACAGACCGAAAGAAGTGATACTATCAATGTTTCACTGTTTTCAAACATTCCAAACGATCTTAGTCGAATTAGCTATATTTATGCTCTTCTTCAAGTTCCTGGCTGAATTCCGATGATTTTGACGATTGGCGTTCACTTTTTTCTGTTCTATTTGAGATCCGGATCAAAATTCTTTCCGAAAGGCTGTGTACGATGTTCCGAATTATAGATATTTATCTAAAGTGACACTTTCGACCGGCGGCCGTATAAGGACTAACGTTATCGATTAGTTCTTCTGCCCAGCATCACATACACCGAAGTCGTTTCTTCCTCAGCCAGCGTACGGCCGCACGCGCAAGGGAAGCTTGCATCCCACCTCGCCTGCAATTGTCGGTCGTGGAAGTACACCTCGGCCTATTTCAATCTTGGTGTTGACACCGTCACGAAGCTCAAAGACAAAGCTCTTGACGAGCACAGTCAACACCGTCTACGAATAAGGGAAGAATGTATAAGCCACCATGACCAACACCAACACGTGTGCTCGGGAAAAATAGTATTCGCACCTTGAACTCGGCCACCGCAAAGTGCTTTCCCAAACACATCCTCGGCCCTTCTGAAAACGTGAGCAGGTGACGATGTCCCTGGATTTCTTTTGCCCTAAGGGGTATTCCCCCGTTTTCACCCTCTTCGAGCCACCGACTAGGGCAGAATATTTTGGCATCTTCACCCCAGAACGCAGCCGAGCGATTTATCCCCTCGACCGAAATGCCAATCAATGTACCTTTAGCGATCATCAGGGTATCCACAAGCTCCCCCGATTCCGTGTGGATGGGCTGCGAGAGCGGGATAATATCGTCTTTAGTAGCCTTCAGTGAAAAGTAGCATGCAGAACAAATAATTAGAAATGGACGGTAGAGGGTGACAACAGGACACACGATGCGGGTAAGCTCGGTCACAGGCGAGTGGACGCGGAAAATCTCGTGGACTACGGCATCAAGATAAGGAAGGCTGTTTGAAAGTTGGTCGTAAGTTGGGTCTGAGCCATGTCGTAGGAGTTCATTGCGCAGCTTCGTCTGCACGTCCTTGTTTCGAGCAAGCTCAAGCAGGGCCCACTGAAAAAACAGTCAGTCGATACCACACGGTGAACGTATCGCCGATATTTACACTCAAGCTGACTGGATTGGAGATGCGTATGAGTGACGGATTTTAAAAAAATGTAGGAAAATATACATACTAGAGGTTGTCTCGTAACCTGCGAGAATTAACAATTTCATCTATAAAATGGCGTAGGTGACCGAACTCGAGCCCCAGTACAACATATTAGCGTACCTGAGAAATGACTTCTTCTGGCGTCAAGTGGTAATCAGAATCGGCACTTGCTCCTTTGACTGTCCCCCCACATCCCACATGTTAATGATGCACAAAAAATTATCAGAATGAGACCACATACTGAGTGAACCAATAATAGACTTTTCCTCCTTGCCTTCGATGGTACCCATCTCCAATTCTTTCTGTGTCCGTGCAAGTAAAACCTTCGAAATATCCTCCATTGCTGTGTTGAGTTTCCAAAAGAGCCTGTTTCGTTCTGTAGGAATCCGTGCTAGGAAAGGGAAGATGAGACCCAAAGTCATGACTACTGAATTAAGAGTCATTTTCCCTCCGGGTGATGCGTTGAATTCGTCGAAAACTTCGGCGACATCTGCATGTTTGCCTTCGAGCGTAGCAAAATCATGGGAGAACCCTGCGAGACCGATAGTGTCGAGTCTGCCGCAGTAATCATGATTTTTTTTGCCAGATAACGATAAATAGAAACGTACGATATGTGGTTCATCCTTGAACGTCCTCGAGTTAGAAATTGGCTACGAAATAGTGTTGGAACAAACACACCAGTCCTGTACGTCGATGATGGTGCTATCTCCAGCATTCGATTCGATCAACAAGTCCCAAGCACCTTTCGCCTTTCAAAAATGTTAACATCCCAGGACAAGATCTATTTTCGCCAACAAGTTACAAACCGACCTTGTATGCGGAGTCATAGAAAATGGACGTCAGCTGCCGAACTGCAGCAATACTGAAAGCCGGCGTCAAAGACCTGCGTTGTCTAGAGATGTTGTCACCAACAATGATCTTGCCGCACATACAGTAAGAGAATGAAGGCATACCTCTTATGATCTTCCCCTTGCGACCAAATGATACCTTTTCCAAACTTTGTTTTGCGTAGCAATCGTATCAATCATTTTCTGTAAAACGAAAACAACAACTGTTGATCACGTACGAAGAGCGCCGTTGCTTTTCGGGCGAACGGAGTTTGAGCGTATGTCCAAGTGTCGTTCGCGTAGTAATGTGCAAGTGCCTTGGGATCGCATAAGATGATCCTCTTCTGTCCAAAACCTGACGGAGCAGCATATACGGGTCCATACTCCTGTGCCCATGCTTCGTATACGGCACCTACGTCTTTGGGGTCGAGAGTACGCCTTCCGACACCGTAAAGGAAGCTCTCGCTGGGTGGTCCTCGAAGCTCTGTTGTGCGAACTCGTTGAGATATGCGAAGATATCGAAGGAGGATCCAGATTGCTGTGCAAGCAACGCCGACGTCGAACGCCTGCCACTGGCGGGAGCGAACATGTTTGAGAATAGTCTCCACGGCCTGCGATGCCGTGCGAGTAGCACTGGTGGATATTAGTAGTAGATCGAAGGACATCCTAGTCGAACGTGCATGGGTTTTTTTATTGCTACCTTCCAACTCGTTTTATAGCTATCTGAGGGAATTATCGTAAGCTGTAGGACAGGAGCGAGTCATCGGGCGCCGACCCACCGAGGGAATCGTGTTGAGTACATACGCTACGCCCGCTCATTTTCCATTCGTAGCGTTCGTATAGTACTTACCGTACCTACTAGGCTCACTGTCGTTAGGTTATGAGTGCTAGGCTGCGGTTTCGAAACACGTTTCATAGTGCCGGCACACCCACCACGTCCCAGATTCTCTTCTCAACGCATTCATTTTCTCACCACGCTTCTCCCGGATTCTGAAAATGTCAATGTCCAGATCATGAAGCATAGGCAACCAGACGACCAACGAACCCTGTGGGCCTGGTCCCATGTTACCTTCGTCATGGCGCGCCCCAATTTCCCCAAAAATGAAGACGACCGTCTTGCGGACGAGCCGGGCTATAATGTTTAGGCAACACAAATACGCAAAGCGTACGAGTACTGCGGCCTCTTACTGATTGACCATTTTTGTCTATAGATCACGTGTCATATTCCTTGCTCAGTTTCAGGTTCGGCAATGGCTGTTGCATGACACAATCAACAGAGCCAAGTGTGTCATGCTGACAGCCATATCTAAATTTGGCAAGGAGATTTCCATCATACAGCCCTTTGAAATAAGGACCTCGATAGCGAACTTCGTTCCCAAACACAACTTGAATGACTCAATCGATTATGCCGAGTGCCGAAGCAGAACTTTAAGTACAGATCGATCAGTTCTTTTTACACAATAAGATTCCTCTGGAAGGCTTATCTAGGACATGTTCTAGGAATGGCTATTGACTCCGGGATTCAAAGACCCCAAAAAACTGAAGCAACACGATCTTCCAACCAATCGTGTACCATGGACATGAGTATTGAATTATTTAAGGTTTAACGAGTAATGAGGCATGATATGGACGCAAACCACCTTCTGCAAGCAGAAAGCTGACAGGGAAAAAAAGGACGTAGAGACAGCGTTGCGAGGACGTCAAATACGACATAACCAAGTGCGTAACGAGAGCTCGTGGCGAGAGGCATCAGCTGGTGGAACGGGTAAAAACAAAATAGTAACGTGAGATAATGTGATGGACGATAGCAATAGATAATAGCACTTGAGCGCAATAAATGTGTGGGATGATGGATGAATGGACAAAAATGAAAATGGGTTGCGAGTGATGGGTAATATGGAGACAGGCAAGGCGGAAGTGAATAGGTAAACGAAGACTCGATGAAAACATAAAAAGCATAAATCGGTTAATCGATTAGAACGAAGATGAGACTGCGTAGAGGATGAAGAGAATAAATTGGAAGAGGTACGCCGATCAAACGACAATGGTCTGTGACATTCTTCTTGAGACTGTCTTTCCGGGGACCATGGCTTTGAACGCGCGGCGGACAAACGTGGATTTATTCTCGTCCTTGCACGGTCTGGAAGAACTTGTGTTTGAACCTTGTCCAGCAGTGAGAAACCCAAATTCATCAACGGACGTAGACCGCCTCCAAGCATCTTCGCTAGAAACGGGCGGAGGAAACGCACGCTTTCCTGACCCGAAAACACCGAGGCCGCGAGGGGGGCCAGCCTTGATATGGTCTGCAGTGCTCGGGATGCTATGCAAAAGTTTGAGGTTGTCCGATTGGTAACCTTTTCCGACACGTTTTACACCAGACGTAGCCATCAAGAATCGATCGTAGACACCCTCCAGGCGTCGTCTATCGGGAGAATCGAGGGCAACTTGTTCGTTTAGCTTGCGCGCAGGGTAGGGCTCGACGTGGTACGGAGAGGAATGAAGGTCATCGAATTGGCTTGAACGACTAGTAGTCGTACCGGAGGATGCAATCGCATCCTCTTTGAACCTTGGCGAAACGGGAGGTGCAACGAAGAGACTCTTGTCAAAGACAGCCGACAATCTTGTTGAGGTGGAGGATACAGGAGCTATAAATAAATCTATCAGGAATGTTTGGCTAATTTGAACCGAATTGCTTACCACGATTAAGTTCCAACTCCAACTTTGCTAAATCTTGGATATGTCTATCCAGGTTACTTTGAGACTTGGATTTCTCCCTCCGCTTCGATGGGCTGCCTTCAAAAACACTATCTGCCGCCAAGCTAGTACTTGTTCGAGTGGGTGATCTAGCTGAGATCGTCGCCCGTCGTCGGCGCGGAGTTTGCATAAGCACACTGATGGAAGGAAGTACAGGAACAGAAGACTCCGGTGCGTGAATAAATGAAAAAGATGTGTTTAGATCTCCCCTATGAGATCGCGCTGGTGAGAGTGGTGCATTCGGATCCGTAGTTTCCGCAAATATTTCGTTAGCCGCAAGGAGACGTTTTGGAAGGCGAGAAGAGCGACTGGTATTGAGTGTGGTATTTTGAGTCGCAGGCGTCGTGGGAGCATACTGTTGGGAAGAAGAGCGGGAGGGTGCCAGTGGAAGTGAAATAGGAGGGATAACACTGGTAGAAGCAGAAGCAAAGTTCTCGCGAGTTTCTTGGACTACCTCTGTTTCGTAACAGGTAGATAAGCCTATCTTTTTATTGGTCAGAAATGGCACGACTTACTCTCAACGTTTTGGATCCACAAGTTCATACGGTCAAGCGCAACTTCATGTTCGGGCCTAATGTTCTCCCAGCTGAACCTTCCTTCTTCACGAGACCGTCTTTGTTCAAATTCAATGGGTTCAGGAGAAGGGCACCACACCGGCGTGGAGCGGCCCGTGAGTTGAGCCAAAGTAGATGACTTATAGAAGCGCATCCCCTTGTCTGAGAACAACGATGTGATCAAGTAGAAGCGAACAGGGAACAAAGTTGCGTACCAATGGAAGCCTTCACGCTGTGTTTCAAGGAACTTAATCCCAATCCTGACTCGCAGTTCCTATGCATTTCAATAGGTAAGCCTATATCGGTCACCGACTCTGTCTTCGCTTGACTCTCTTCAGATGGCCGCTTCGTGACGCCCCGACTGACACCAAGCGCAGTAATGGATCCATTTCGTGACGTCAGTATCTGAGCTGATGCACGAACACCAATCTTGGCAACCTCGATCTGGCTTCTTTCCAAGTTTGACGAAGATGAGGATATCGTCGACGTTTCGATGGTGGCGGACCTTCGATTATCAATAATGACATCCGCTCCTTGTTGCGTCATGACATCAGCAGTAGCCTTGCATTTAGCTTGAGCTGAGGCGACTTCGGCAACAACCTCGGCTTCAACAGCAGAGTCGTCGTCGTCAGAAGAGTCCGAGCCGGAACTTGTTCGAGAGCGAATCGTGGAACCACGGTCACCGTAACCATCAGTGCTCGAATCAGCTAACCTAACCATCTCCCTTAAACGCTCGCGCTCCCTCTCCCAATCCATCATCCGGTCTCTAACACTACCCTTTGTAACCCTTGTCGCACCGGACAAATTGGCCGCCAATGAGATGGACATGGAAGAGGCATCCTGCCCGTTTATGGGTGTTTTCGGGCTAAGTGGAGTGACTCTGGGATGTCCATTCGATACACGCGCATCCTTGCAAGGGGTATGAGCCGTAGAAGGGACACCTTCATTCTCTTTGTTCCCTTTCTGCGTTGTTGTCCGACCCTTCGTCTTCGCTCCCCTTCCTTCCTTTCTCTCTCGGGTATGTTTCACTGGACGCCCGACGCCATGTGCACTAAGATCAACGTTTCGAGCAAGCCCTGTGAGATCTGCGAGCACAGCAGCGCGTGTACGGGTCCGAGGTGGCTTTCCCGACAGTTGTTTCAAAGATGAAGACTGTTGGGAAATCGGTGTTGTACGAATAGGTGTCTGAATGGGAATAATGGATGTGGATGTTCGAGAGATGTTGCTAGGATTAAGTGGATCGGCAGGGGCGCGTGTACGTGTATAGTCAGTCTTGGGACTCGGCGAACGCGTAGGGAGATGCATTTGCTTCTTCTTCGTGGATCCCGCTGGTTCCAAAGGAACAGTGGTATTTTTCGTAATACTAACAACGGTACGTGGAGAAGGTTGGCGAGGTCCAAGAGGACGTCTCATGGGGTTCGAATTGAGTGGTGTCAGCATCTGCGTCTGATGTGGACGCGGACTTTCCCAGTTATTGCGGATGGTAATATCTTTCGGTACATCATAGTCTGTCTCTTCGCCTATTTGACGCTCAGGCTTAACGATAGGAGAAGCTTGTACCGTAGACAGTTTCCTGACGCGTGCCGTGGTGGAGAGGTCAGGTGTACGCAATTTGGGTTGGGAAGTCGATCGTAAGTGGGTCCTCGTTCGTTCGACAAGCGAGACGGAGGTAAGAGATTCTTGACCATTTGCAGCACGCCGCAGCGCTATTACCTGCGAAGGTGATCGAGGTTGCGACGTGATTGATGCTCCTCGATCCACCCTTGCCATGGATTCCGCCCTCGAAACCGGCCTTGAGTCATTTTCCAGCCTCGATGCGGGCCGGGATGCAGACTCCGATCCTGATGCTAATCTCGACACCGAAGATTTTGGCGTAGCTGACCAGGGAAGAGATAGCTCAAAAAGACGAGATAGTGATGGTTCCTTCTCTTTTTCCTTGTCCTTGAGAGAATCCCTGAATGAATCAAAGATGGAAGGGGTTCGAATGTGTGCATTGGAGAGGACCACAGCTGATGCCGATTTCCCTAGATATCAAGTTCAAAGAGCAGACTTTCTGAAAATTAAGGTCAACTTACTGTGCCCTTGGGCAGGAGTCTCTGGGATCACGTCCCAATAAGCATCTCCCATGATCTCTGCGGTTGTACACCGCAAATCAGCATTTGGGACGATCATACGTTTCAGAAAATGTTCGACACGCTGAGATAGGGTATATTTGCCGACCCATTTCCCTCGCATCTGGAACACCACGCTATTATATGTGAGACTCCAGAGTAGAGAAATGATACGCACAGTGCGATTCCAATATTTCTCCAAGTCTTCCTTCTTTTCAAAAACCTCTCCTTCCTCATATTCGAAAGGGGTACGCCCGGCAAGAATTTCAAAGAAAGTTATCCCAAGGGACCAGATGTCAGATTTTCTGGTGTCGTGAGGGAGCCCACGAGCACGCTCGGGAGAGAGATACTGGAGAAATGTTTGATGATGTCCAAGAATGTCAGTGATGACGCACCTCGGGTGTACCATACGTCAAGTTGCTGTGAAAAGCTTTGGGAGAGCTGAGATCGTACTTCTCAGCGAATCCGAAATCAACAAGGACAGGAATGTTGTCACGAGAAAGGAGAATGTTGGCTGGCCTAGAGAAGTGATAAATGTTACATTCAACCCAGAAATATGGACGTACTTTATATCATTATGCACGACACCCCTAGAGTGTAGGAAATGAACTCCGGAGAGGAGTGACTTGAACCACTCCTTGGCGCGCAGCTCTGATACTTCAACGGGAATAAGGGTGGGGAGGTAGGACCTGGCAACGCGGATGAGCCAAATAGATAAAGACAAAGGGAAAGACCGACATTGTGATGAGCGCATAGGAAGGAGTAATGATGAACGAATGGAAGGGGACGATAGATGGATGTGGGTCATTCTTGAATGATCTCACAATCTTCATTTCATTCCATCTAACATGTGTGCACATCTCAGTCGAGGTAATTGAAGATGAGCAAAATCGACATACAGTGATCGTACCCTGGCGGCGGTGGTGGATGTTTTGGAGCGGTGGACCAGCTTGACGGCAACCTCCATCTGCTTGACTCTGCCAGAGGATGACTTTGGTTTGCAGAGCCATACACTGCCCCAGTTTCCGAATCCGATCTGGAGGGAAGTGGGTGAGCAGAAGGGACTGGGAATGGACCAACTAGCGTACTTCTTTGACAAATTGGAGCCGTTCGGCGAGGAGATGGTCGGAGAGAGAGAAGACGTCTGATACTTGAGACGGGGAATCCATGATGATGATACTAGTACAGCGCCGGGAAGATAAAGGTAAGACAAGAAGTGCGCACCAGTCGGCTGCTCTGAGCCAGCTCAAGTCTAATTGTCGAACGGAAACCCCTCTTTCATTCGAACAAGCTACAAATACTCCAAAACAACGCGTACCAACCCGTGAGAAAAACGCGTGTACCACGTGCGAACCCTTCGATCGATCACTGCCCGGAGTAACTTCTATGAGTCTGACTCTTGCCCAAGCCCTCCAAGTTTCCTTTCAGTCCAAATCTGAGGACGGCGTATCCTGTTACCGTTGTGAGCTTAATACCAGCTGGTCCATACTGGCGTAAGTCAAATTTTGGAATCGCCACGAGCGAACTGAACTTTTAAATTACTTATTTCAGTGTCCCTCAAGGAGGTACGGATTTTCGACCATGTCCACCTTGATCAATTATCATTGGAAATGACTTAGGGTTCTCCTTGGGTGTCATCATCGAATCGTGTATCCAACACCAATCCGGTTCCTCTCATGCAGATCCCATTTACCTCAGCGCATTCTTCCCCCGCGCCACCAAGACGGGGCCTGGCCAAGTGCGGGTGAAGCTGCTCAAATCTGGCAGGAATATTACCAACCTTTTTGCTGAACTCGTGCAACAGGTCGGTTGTGCTTCCACCTTCGTCAGCCCCACTTGATGACCACAAGGGAACAACAAGAATAACCGCCCATCTGCTTTTCGGTGACCTCTCCCCATCACAGCATGCACAACAACAACATTTTTTGGCGCCGCCGTCTCCTTATGCGCGTCGTGTCCCACTGTATTCGCACCCAAGCAAAGTATCTTATGATGCAATCAAACCATCGTGGGCAAAATATATGGATTTGCATATGTCTGTTGACCCCATCTATTTGGGCCTTAATGGTCCAAAAAGCGCAGCAAGAACAACAGCCGAATCGGTTGGAGGTGGGGGAACCGTGTGGGGTGCCTGGTGCGAGCTGGCTCGCAAGGACGATAAGCTCACAGCGTCATCTATACCGTTCTTTTGTGACGCTTCTACCAACTTGCCAGATTTGCTCCCGGATAGTGAACCGGGTAGTAGCAAGGGAAAGGAGAGGTCAGCATCCTCGCAGCTAAAGACGACATTTGACTTGAATGCCCTTCACAGTTGGTGCGCTACCATCGCCATGACAGTGGAGTTTAAGTCCAGGCTACCATCATTCGACAATCACTCGTCTCGCACGGTCGGTTTGTACAGCGAATCTCGGTTCCTGACGAATCCAGAGAAACGCCATAATGCGAGAGTGGAGGTTTGGACAGCACCTTGCGAAATTGGCCAGGGTCAGGGTGAAGGCGATGTTACAGGATGGAGGGACCGTCAATATTGTGTTGCTATAGCTGACCAGATTGCACTGGTGTTGCCGTCAGAGCTGAGACAACATGTTAGCAGGAACTCTGCGAAGCTTTGAATTGTTGGTGGTCTTCTTCTTACTGTAGCATTATGCCTCTCAAACTGTACAGCGTGGCCTAGTAGTAGAGGCTCGTGATATCATTATCCGTCTGGAGCGACCAGGTCGCTGAATTTGGCAAGCGTCACGAACTTGAGCCTCGTTGCCTAGGCAAACTGGGACATCTTTGACACTACACTGGGGTCTCCTTGACGTGTGGAACTTTCCTTCGCATCGATAACGAGGCTATGTATACTCCTAAATCCCACATGTCGGCTCCAATTTACTACGCTGCAGCGGCTGCATCATACTCGCTTCCGAATTTCCGAGTCGCAGTGGCGCCTGTTTATACTGAATCGTCTCTACTCGGTCGACATACTTCAAACTGATTTCGTGTCATCCTTCTTGGACCGAGCAATCCCTATGCGGTGGCCCCGATAAGCTCTTAACTTGGGGCAAATGGCGTCTTCCTTTGCAAGGCACCTTTGGCTTCCACACTTGGAGCGCTGTCAAATCCTAGTCCGACGATACTTCTAGGTCATCTGCTACCCCGGACTCGGAAATTGTACGATGGCGAATACCGGCACCATTTCCTAGCGGGTTACTTGCTTCTGGCCCTATAATAAGGTCATTTTTGTCGCCCCTTCGTTCAAGAGACCCCCCATCCTCATCACGCTCTTGTCCCGTTACTTTTGACTCGCTCCGCCAGCACGCAATCATGTCCAGAGTCATTATAAACTCTCTTCCCTTCGCGACTCGTCTGCGATCAGCAGTCAGTGGAAAGAAGCTTGTCGAGCATGATCGCTTGCGTGCAAACAAGTTCCTGGCCGGTCTGTCCCATCATCGACTTCTGAATGCTTCCAAGCGGCAGGGTTCCTTTCACGCCACAAAGTGTGGTAGCATTGACGTGACGGATGCGGGTGAGTTTCTAAGACCTGATCATCTGACTTTGAAGCGTTCTAATCGTTGGCGTTAGGTGTAACATATTTGGCATCCGTTGGTGTTGGAAGCCCCCCAACCCAGTATGATCTTCTCATTGATACTGGTAGGGCTAGAGCAAAATAGTTCCGACTAAATAATCTTAAAGTTGACCATAGGGAGCTCAAACACTTGGCTTGGTGCCGATAAACCTTACAAACGCACAATCACCAGCAAAGATACAGGCTACTCGATCGTAAGTTCGCTCGTGAAATCGCGTCGCTATCAGGTCGATAACGTCGATTACAGAGTGTCAGCTATGGATCCGGTAACATGTTCGGAGAGGAATGTTAGGGTTTTCTTATCTTTTCATTTGCCTCGCAGAGACTGACTGTAGTGCAGACACTGATAGAGTGGCCTTGAGTTCGGATCTCGTAATTCGGAATCAGTCCATTGGCGTTGCTTCAAGTGCCCAAGGTTTCAATGGCGTGGACGGCATTCTTGGGTGCGTATCTCGGTCATGGAAATTGTACTCAGATTGAGTGACGAATGTATCACAGGATCGGTCCGACTGACCTTACCCAAGGCACTGTTTCAAACGGCTCCACGGTGCCAACAGTAACAGACAACCTCTATAGGCAAGGAGAGATCTCGTCGAACCTGGTAGGTATCTCCTATGAGCCTTCGTCGACTGAAAATGTCGCGAACGGCGAACTGACCTTCGGCGCAGTCGATCGTAGCAAGTAAGTCATCTCGTGCTTTCCCTCACCACGATTCATCATGAATACTAGATGCGTCGGTGAGATCAATTACGTGCCACTCACAACAGAATCTCCTGCGTCTCTGGTGAGCGAAATTAATTGGATACAATTGCCAATCTCATCATGCATGCTGTCGCAGTACTGGGGAATCAATCAATCAGTAACGTACGGAAACACCACCCTCTTGGAATCGACTGCCGGGATTGTTGACACAGGCACCACGCTTTTGCTCCTCGCCTCAGAGGCCTTCCAGGCTTATCAGGAGAAGACTGGAGGGATTCTGGACCAGTGAGATACCTTTATCCTGTCACAGCGACAATCAGCTCAACGTGCAGGGAACAGGAACACTGGTCTACTTAGAATCACAAATGAACAATACAATAAACTCGAGAATATACACTTCCATATCGGCGGTGTGCGCCTCCTTCCACTACTTTATGGAAACAAAAGCTGAAATTGGCCTGACAGGTTACTTATGAGTTAACCCCCAACGCCCAAATTTGGCCCCGTAAGCTTAACTCTGTTCTCGGAGGTGATCAGAATGGGATTTATCTCATTGCATCTGATTCCGGGACTCCGATCGGGTCTGGTCTTGACTTTATCAGTAGGTCATTTGCACGTTCTGGTTTGTGTGTCTACTGACGTGGGGACATTGCATGCCAGATGGGTTTTGTTGGTTGCAGCGCTTCTACTCGGTGTTCGACACGGAGAACAACAGAGTTGGATTTGCCAAGACCAAGTACACGAGCGCGGAAATACACTAGAGTCGTTGGGTGAGATGAGTTTAAATCGACTCTGCTTTGTGTGGCTCCGTGTATCTACATGAAATCTGAGACACCTGAAGAAAGTGCAATGAGCGAATTTCATCTGTTTTATCGTTGTCGCGCACTTAGTACCTCCGTTCAAAGACCACCTCCTTCTCCTTGTACTGTGACTTGTCCTTTCCATGGATGTCGAGCTCTGACAGCACGGAGGCCCCCACTGGCGATGAGTGCTGAATCCTGTTGCCATGCCAACCCAACGTTGAACAAAAATGATACATGATGATGATGATGTGATGTCCGGTGCTCCTTGTGAAAGACGAATCCGGCGCCTCAGCCTGTCACACCAACCCCGGCGGAAACTTGGTGGGAAAAGATCTGAGAGCTAGGAGATCCGGACGCCCAAGTTGACAGAAGACCCAACTGCCAGAAATAACACTAATCAGACCTCGGACCCGAGACTCCCAATGTTCGTATATACAGCTAAGATGTCAGATTCTTCAGAAGAACTTCGATACTGGGCTGTCGCGTAGTAGGGGTCAGATTTTCCCACCTGCTTCCACGCTCGAGTCGGGCCCAGCTCATATAAACATGCGCAACTTACAGCAACAGATCAAAGAAGATGCCGGCCCGATGCCATCATGATGGTTTGTAGCGCAAAGTGTCGCTTGACAACTGTTCAACAGATCAACGACCGAGGACTATAATTGGAGATCAGTCGTGGCGCATTGCAGCGCCGTATGTTTGGCAAGTGCCTGCTTTTAATTTCTGGTAGTAATATTCAAATCATTCCGCAGGCTGCTCAGGCTGATGAATCCTTATGTAACTCTGTACGATGAATGTGCATATATCCGAGAACAGTAATCCACACGTTCTGCGGCGCTTCGACCCTCTTTCTCCCATTTTCGCACAGGTGCGAGAGCAGTATGTCCACTGTTGCGGTAGAATCGTACCTGCAGACATCAGAAGTGAGTTCAGTTCCGCGTAGCACGTCCATTTCTGACTCTGAATTCTCATATATAAAGTACGGTATCGGTAAGACGTCAGAAATTCACCCAGGCGCTCACTGAAAAAAGTAATGTAGTGGCCGCCGCTGCACTGCTGGTATGACCAATATATTGAATATCTCCTTTACAATTTGAATGCGTTCCAGGCTTTCGATTACTGCCTCACGTTCGGACAAGAGGTATGTATATACTGTACTACATATTTCTCCGTCAGATTTAAAGGCATAATTTCGTGCAGGTCGAATGGCTGTATGGGACGAGGTGGACGATAATAAGGGTCTACTTCTCGAGTTCGCGCTATCTGCCTTTCGTGGCAATTGGATTAGCGATTCAAAGTATGTTTGTGTGCGGCTGGTATACCTGAAGCTAAGATCCGTTATTTCAGCGTCTCGTTCTGCAGCGAGCTATGTAAGGCCACTTTTCGTTTCTCATGAACATTAAGCTTACCTGATTTTTTTAGTGCGGTTCCCTTGGAACAGCAACCAACGGTTTGCGGTCTCTTTATCTAAAAAACACTTATTGATGGCCTGCTGTCTAGTGGTATATTACTTGTGTATTGTTCTTGCAGAAGGTGAGAAAATAATATCCTGGTGTAATGGAAAATAAGGCGAAACTTCTTGCCATAGTAATGCTCATCGTACGGACATATGCGTTCTGGCAACGCAACAAAAAAGTCCTTATTGGAATCTGTATATTTGGAGTAGTGTGTGCTTCCTCGAGTGCGTTTCTTCTTAGGTTGACATTGCTTCGAGGTGTGTATCATAGCTGCCATTGTTCCTTCGGAAACCATTACCTCGCAGCCTACCAACCGTGCGTGTTGGCCCGCCAATCTACCCTTCGATCCTGGCTCAATCTACTTTGAAGCGGTTTATAAGGCTCTTAAATGTATCGGGGTAGAAAACACAGTATCCACAGGAATTCAATACGCGTCTCTGATTCTATATGAGATAGGTGAGATTCAAGTACTCCCAGTTTTGTACCAACTTGATTTTTCACTCCATGCTTCCCTCAGGTATGCTGGGTTTGAACTGGATGGCATTTCATCGGATGAGACGACAGAATGCAACTGGACGATTGATCATGACACTATATCGTGACAGTATCCTATGCATAACAGCTATCTTGAGTGAGCACTATCCATATAATCTCATCAGTGCAATAATTTTCACAATCCGGAAGTCTTCTCTGTAATTAATGCTGTTGTGTCACTGAGTGCACCTGTGAGTTCATTCTAATCGTCACCGAACTACGTTTGATGCATAAAGTGCAGGTACAATACTCTGATATCTTCAATTCGTGAGTCTCCTTAGCCTGGCAAACACTACAGTATATCTTACTCTGTCGACATTATTTTCAGTCCTCAGATGGTTATGCACAGCATTCTTGCCTCACGCATTTTCTTTCATCTCAGGGAAGCAACACGAGAGGAAAGGAACAGGACACTTCCAGTCACCCTTACGGATATCGTTGCGATACCCAGCGATCTCAGCAGCTCGTTGGCAACCTCAAGCTCTACTAGTAGGGGAACGGGTCCTGTTACAACAACTGATACCACGCAAATGATAGGCATTACTACTAGGGATGGTGCACTTCCGAGTTGAATTTAAAGATCGGTGGATCGACATACCATTTTAGTTTTAGACATCCTTTACAAAACTTGAAAACCTTCGCTGGTTTCTTCGTTGCGACCATGCAATGGGAAGGAATGATTCATATGCTTACTTTGACATCGAGAAGTGACGTCATAGTAATCAAGCGGGTCCGATCAAGAATTGGTATAGGAGAACGGAATGGTGCAGCAAGAGTGAGTCGGAAATTTCTGTGATAATCAACGTGCCTGGGCGTCTGTACACTTAGTAATCATCTCCCCTCATGTCGGACAAGCACGGAAAAAGTTCACCGCCTTACACTGCCTCATTGTACTGGTGATTCATAGTTTCGGTCTCCTCAGAGCCCATAGCACTTAAGACTCTATATTCATTTCCGATTTGTTCCTATGAACCTATTAGCGCATTCGTATAAATGGACCGGCGGTCATCCCTCAGCTAATCTCTTCTCAAATCCCCACTCACTCGAGTTATGGCCAAACCTTCGGGTTTGAATGATTTTCTTGGCGAGTATTACCTTTCCGCTTTCCCTTCCAGCCTTGTCTGAAAGAAGTCGAGTAGTTGATTTCATGATGGGTGGGACTGCTGCGGCCATCTCGAAGACGATTGCCGCACCCATCGAGCGCGTTAAGTTAATGATACAGAATCAGGGAGCTATGATTGCGGCTGGCCGCCTGAACTCCCCTTACCGTGGTATCACGGATTGTTTCAGGAGAACGTTTGCGGAAGAAGGACTCTTGAGTTGTGCGCCGCTATATCTTTGACCAACGATCCAACGTGCTTAGCATACTAGTTTGGAGGGGGAATGGTGCCAATATTTTGAGGTACTTTCCTACGCAGGCTTTGAACTTTGCCTTCAAGGACGAATTCAAGAGGAGATTCGGATTCAGAAAGTCGGACGGGTATGGGCTTTGGGTTTTGGGTAAATGTTGGAAGGATGATGGTATTCAGTAATTGGAACTGACGCTGCCATCCTAGGAAACGTTGCCAGTGGTGCTGCCGCTGGAGCATCGTCTGCTGTCTTTGTCTATTCCCTTGACTAGTAAGCCATGTTCGATCTGTCTGTTTGATCTCACGTTACGTTTATCGTCAGTGCTCGCACGCGGCTGGCTGCTGACGGGAAGAGCGCTGCCAAGGGAGGACAACGCCAATTTTCTGGAATTCTGGATGTCTATAGGCAAACGCTCCGCACGGACGGAATCTTCGGCTTATACAGAGGGTTCGTTCCTAATATCCTCGGTATCATTGTCTATCGAGGGCTATAGTGAGTATATGCTTCGACTATTTCCACGGAAGGACTAACAACTTGTTCTAGCTTCGGAGGCTATGATACGATTAGAGATACCTTCCTCGTCGGGAGTCTCCAGGGCAATTTCCTAGCATCTTTCGCAGTTGGCTGGGCTTGTACCACGGTCGGTCAAGGTTTGAGGGATGAGTCCAACCCATCTGACCAACAGTTTTGTAGGGTGCCGCGTTCGCGTCCTATCCCATGGACACAATCCGGCGTCGTATGATGATGACCTCGGGAGAAAAGGTAAACGTTACCGTTTCACAAACTGCGCATCATCTTATATTCTTTCGCCAGGTTCATTACAGGTCTTTCATTGACGCGACCAGGCAAATCGTCGCGAAAGAGGGCGCGAAGGCTTTGTTCAGTATGTTGAGTCAGTTATTAGTCGCCTGCTGAATCTGATCGTTCCCGATAGATGGAGCTGGTGCGAATATTCTGCGTGGGGTTGCGGCGGCTGGTGCTCTGTCTCTGTATGATCAGTGAGTGTGGACAACGCTATTTTTACGACTTACAAACTCATCCGGGTCGAAGGTTCCAAGCACTTGCTTGGGGTCGTGTCTATAAGGCGGGATCTGGCTGAGCCACTTGGCTGTGAAGGAAAACTTTTTTGGAGTTCGTCCGTAGGCTCTAGAACTGGCTCGAAAGTATAGATCGTTGGATAAAGTTATCAGTTCCCTACCAAAATTATGTTTTTGCGTTGCAAAATGTTGCTCGGTTGGCCTTGGGCGTAGCTTCGGCATCACCTTTGTTTTCATCACAGTGACCCTGGACATCGGGTTCATCGACACAGTAGAATTAGTATTTAGATTGCGTGCGATTTCAGTGGTGTCAGTCGACGACACGGATGCTGCTGGAGTTCTTAGTGCCAGTTGAAGTTGTTTGTACGTGATACTCCAATGATGGACTCCTACCACCCAGATGTTCCACAACCTGCGATACTCAAGAGGAAAATCGACTTTTCAATTTCAGACGAGGAGTTGGATATTGAATCGGTAGATGAGGACCATGGTACGTCGGCTCCATTGCCGTTCTATTCCGACGTGAAACATCCTTGCTGGTAGACTCTCAGATGTCAGATATTCATCGCTATATCGACGACGAGATAAATCTCGAGGTTGCTATACGCGAGCGGCTTGCAACTAGTATTGAAGGACGTATTGAATGGGCGCTCCAAATGTTAAATGCGCTTGCAAACGCTAAAGAGGCACAAGGACAAGCTTTGGACGGGGACGACTTTCAAGACGCTGCTTTTGATGCTCTCGAGGCTTCGGAAACATCATCATCATTCTTGTTCGACACCCCTTTGCCCGAAGAACGAAGTCCATCTCCCTCAGTCTCTCCCATAGTGCCGAATCATCCACCGCCTCAGCGCGTGCCAAAAACCCGCTCAACTCGGACTCCTAAGCCTTCTCAACAGAAGAAACATCTATACATAAAGTTGTCTCCTGGCACGTCTGACTGTCAGTTCGCGATTTTAGCTTGTCCAACCTGTGGCCGGACGCAGTTCACGAACCTCCAGGGACTCCTCAATCATGCGCGTATGGCTCACAGCGTCGAGTGGGCAAGCCACGATACATGTATTACAGCCTGCGCGGTCCTTCTTTCCGGTGACAACGCTCAGCATGGGGAGATATATGAGAGAGATGGTGTAGAATTGCCCTGGAGTGGCAACGTTGTCGGGCTACGTCGGTTATTCGAGCGAGCAGTTGGCGTCGATGGCACTACCCCCACAACTCCGTTGTCACATGTCCTGGATACTTCCTCAGCGACAGCACCAAGCACTCTTTTGTCTCGAACCCTTGGACTTCATGCAGACTCTCCTGCTCTTGCTCAGTTTCTTGGTCGTGCTCCCAAACGTCGTTGCATTCACGTTCATGACGAGGAACAGTACGTTGACATTATAACTCGGGATGCTACGACTTCACGGATAGATGATAAACCGGCGAACCCCAAGAAAGGTTTTTATATGCACTACCCGCATAGAAATACCGCTCGAAATGGTCTTGATCTGGTAATTGCCGCGGATGCAGGAACTGGGTCTATAGATGCAGATGCAGCTCCTGCTATCATTCCGGCTGGCACAACTACATCGCGTTTTCATATTACAGCACGCATCCGTCTGGAGGATCGCAGTTTGTTTTTGAAAGAAGGTGAGCTCACCGCGCTGCCTGTCATCACGCGATCTCACGATGGTAGATCGACGTACCCAGTTACGCACAAATGATGAGTATCGTTGGATGCTTGGAGTTACGGCACCCTCTTATGTAGGCTCTTTTCCTTCAGGCGTTGTGTGGGTACTGTGCTTATTGAACAGTCACTACCGTTATCTTCCTTCTTGACTTGCGTTACGGTCGTACCGCCAAGGACGGTTTCACCCATGTTTCTTACTGTTCAGCATCAGCCTTTTGCCGTTGTCGGTACCGCAAATGAACCATTTGTGGCAAAAGTTGTTTTGGAATGGGCTGGCGGCGGAAAAACAGAAGTCGAACATTGGGTTGAAGTATGTGAAACTACATCAGAGTTCCCTATTCTGGCTAAATTGTCAACTTACCGGCCTTTCTAGCTCGATCAGTCGAAGTCCTGTACTTCTGTTTTCGGTTCAGAACAATTACTTGATATAGAACTTGATCGAAACACACCCCTGCTTCCTGCTCCGAGCGGCAGTCCTCCACCATTGCCGACCCTTGACCTACGGCTTACATACGACACTTCTTCGCATAATTCATCACTGGCAAACCTGCAACATGGAGAAATTCTGCCAGCTGAGGAAGAATGTAATATTATCTTATTTCTCACGCGAGGGGACGTATTGAATGTTATGTTATGCGGTAGATTTTGAACAGGTCTTGCGAAGTCTTCTTCCGAGGGTGCCGATGACAGCGAAAGGTGGGGTTAGTCTGTCCGATGCGTCGCTTAAGCTGATTGAAATATTCAGATGTTAAGCCAAGAGTAACCACCCAGGTGCCGTACATGCTGGTCGCTAGTCCCACTCACTTTCTCGCCCTTATGCCTGGGAGACGAAAGGCCATCGAGGTGTGTACTGTAGCACATTTTCATTGTGAGTCACTCATGTTGAAACGGCGTTGGAAGTGGGCCCGCGCTCGCGCATTGCATGCTCTTTATGTCGATCATATGGCATCAGTTTTGCCGTGTCAGCGGATAGCGTTGACAGTTGGTGATGTATATATGTTTCTTGAGGATGACTCACATTTTCCTCGGCCTTCAAATCCCGCCTCCAGATCGCTTGCTGAGAAGAAAAAAGGAAGGGAAAAAGATGGAACACCAATCTTCGGCGACGAATCCTGTCCAATTTGTGGTATCCGAAAAAGCTCGCATCCTGGATACGACGTCAAGAACGAAGAGGCGATGACCCAGTGGACATGTGCTGTTGTGTCGACATCGCACCGACAATATGGAACGAGACTCCCCTTAGTTAACTTGGCCAAACTACTTGCATTGCCGGATCTCGAACAGACATCACGGAACCCTCCATCTCTGCTATCGTCAGCAAATTTTACTCAGAACGAAGCATTCAAGATGTTTTTAGTGCCTTTCCCACACGCCCCACGTGATCTAATAAAGCTTAGTCCGCCAGAGCTTATTCTAAGCGTGCATAAAATTATGTCTAGGTTGCGTCTTGCTGCATTCTCTGGCATCTCGGCGTATGGAAGAAATCCCTCATACCTTGCTAGTCGAGAGCATACCGAAGGTTCCCTTACCCCGGCTGCTTTATTGTCACTTGCCCTTAAACCTTTCATCTCCACATTGCTCCGGTCGGCTATTGAAATCGCAAAGCAGGACATAACATCCGTTACTCCAGGGACTAAAAGCGGTCGTGGAAAGAAGACGAAAAAGTTGACACCTGTTTTGTCGCCGGGGCACATATTACGTGGGCTCTGGCTCCAATCCTCACATGGTGACAAGGCTATTTCGGGCGGCCCACGGATCACGTTGAACCCGAATCATTGGGGGAAAACATCCGCAGCGTTGTGCCTGGCACGACTTGGTGTCCGGTTTGACGCTAATAAGGATGTTCCCGCCGGGTTAGGCACACGTAGTGCAGAGCATTTGATTGGACATACAGCTGTCAAAGCTGAACCCGAGTGAACAGGTACGCCTTCAGTTCAAGCCTCAGTTGACCGTTATCTGGTGATTTGTGTTGATCCACTTCGCGTCAACTAGGTATTCCTTATTGTCAAACAAGGTTTTCATGCTTGAACCTGAGGCGAGGCTGACCTACAGTATGCCATACGATCACTCCATTGCACTAAACCACTTCTGGAGGTTGCATATTTGTGGCGGTCGCTACGCCAGTTATTACTACATATTATCGGAAGTTATGCTTGATTGTATTTTCCTCGGATCCTTGGATCATTAACTTGCACTCCCGGCCGGTTGGCGTAACTTCAAGGCCTTGGTTCCTTGGAATGCTCCTTTTCTCGAGTTCAAGGTTCATCAACTGGCACTTCGGCTAGCGCAGCGGTGCAATCGGCATTAGCCGAGTGCGTTTCAAGTCCCCAAGTTCCGAGGCGTTTCAATTCCGTTCGGCGTGGCCCGGACAATCTCCACCTGCCCAAGGGTCTTAGGATCACTTAGAGTTTGCTCTACACAAATTCGCGACACACTCATCTCCTCACCCCGGTTTCAACTACTATTGGACGCGGTAAATTCGCTAAACCCCATGAAACTTTGCCGTCGCCATGGGGATCGAGTAGTTATCTGTATCGTCAGTACGGGAGCAGTCTAGACACACCAGGAAACGTCCGGTATGGCGGAGGGCGTTTGCTATCGCACCCTTCATACGAAAGATTCAAATGGCCCACTAAAACTGCCGCCGTTGCTCATGCTTCCTGTGACAAATTTGTTGACAGTTTCAAATCTGGATAAGGCAACATGGGCGCAAACGTAAGGTTGATTGCATTCCCTTGATTTGGTGGAATTCTGACGATGTTCTTCCCTCAAGCATCATACCCACCCGCCATCGGAATCATGGTGTATTTTGAGGACTCTGCCACCGCCGCCTACTTCCCTCGACACAATTACTTGCCGCCTATATGCTTCTCGGGTCAACGGTTCATCCCGGCTACTATTGGTTGGCCGACTTATATTAACATCGCCATACTGGCCTCTATAAGCCTTCAATCCGTCACCCTTCCCTTCCTGTCTGGGTTCCGCTTCGGTCGTTCTGGCACGAACAATGGACTATCTCAGTGACACCATCGGTGCCTTATTTATTGGCTTCAGTGTGTCTACGATGTGAGTATCGTCCACCTTTAGAAAGCTGTCACGCTGATTATTCAACAGGCTGTATGGCATGTTTCTCGTCCAGATTTACAATTATTATCGTCGGTATCCTTTGGATAGGCCCGCTTATAAAGCCATTGTGAGTTCTTCCACACGAGGCATCATCGCACGTGCCGCATCTGATCCTACTAATCCCTAGGTTGCGTTGTTATTGTTGGTATCCCTCGAATGCTCGGCGAGCTGGACATTGAATTTCCCTTAAGGGCGTTATTGACAGTACATCAAGCTTTCATTGCGCATGCTGTGTACTACTATACGATCTCGTATGTTCCTGTTGTTGTTGGTTACTGATATTCTGATTTCAATGAAGAAACTTCCTGAACATAATTGCGCTGTATGGCCGACCTGTCTGGTGAGCTTGGGTTTTTCTTCACTCGATATCAATTGACAAGATCATAGGTCTCTGGTTGTGAGTACCCTCTGGTATGGAGGCTTTTCTATTTTTAATCCGATGCTTTCCAGTTCCAGACTCTCCTTGGGGTGAGGATATCTCTTCCATCACTGTTTTCGATATCTGAAAGCATATCTTATCGTTTAGGCCATAGTGGGCGACATCGTCAAATTGTATGTGTACTTTTTCAATGTTTCTGTTTTCTTCTTTAACACCTTTGTCGGATAGCCTATTCACGCTGCGCGTCTGGCGATGTGAGGATTCTGCTCCACATCGACGAATCCTCAATATTTTTTTTTATCAGTTAGCAAAGGGAATACATGGCTTGTGGCCCTCCTGGTAGGTGATGCTTTATGCACGATATTTCGTTATCCGTATAACTAATTCTCTCCGAAAGATAATCGTGGACGTTGGCCAGCTGGGTGAGTCGTCGTCGCAATGGTTAGAGGTTACAATCTAATCAAGGTAAATGACCTTGATTCGACAGCTGTGTCTATAAGTAAGTTTTCAGTCCATTATTACACGATCACTTTCGAACGCTAATATATCTGATAGTTTTCACCTTGAAATGGTGCCAAGCTTTTCATATTATGCCAGTGGCATTCGAGCTGATCGCGTGGATTTCCCTCCAGTTATGCTCTTCCAATGCTATCTGATCTTCGTAGCTTGAAAGTTGGTTAAATTTGATCTTTGTATTCTTTGGATGACTGACCTTGTGACCTTGTGCATCAGCCTTGGGGAGTCGCTGCGCTCGGTCTTAGCGTGTTGAACGACATGGCCATAGCTATTGCCCTTTGTTATTACTTGCAGACTATGCGATGCGACTATAATCAGTACGTGGTTAGGTTTCTGGTGTGTTTTCTGGCTGCTTTTGACACCTTATCTGAAGGGCAAACTCCCTCGTTAGGAACTTGACTCTGTACGCAGTTAACACAGGTGTACTGACAAGGTACTGCTGTATCTTTGTGAAGCGACTTTCATCACGTTTATATCGTTATCTAGTGCCATGAGTTTTTCCACTTTAATTATTGTATGTGTCTTGTTTTAAGCTGGACGCGGATCGAAGTTTAACTCGACGATAGTACAATTTCATGCCGACGAGTTTGGACTTTGTGGGGTGTTACTTTGTTTTGAGCAAGCGTAAGTGGTCTCTCGCCCCCGTTTGTGCAAGGCTAACCATTTTTGATTTAGTATATGCAGTGTCATATGTCGCAGCGTGCGTCACCATTTAATCCATACTACAAGAAGGTCTCATAAATGTGCAGGCTCAATACCCGTCAAACTATACGTGGAACCGACTCTGAGGCGAGAAAAAGCTCCCCATCACAGATAATTACAGATGCCCGGAGTCAAAGAAATGAACTGCTGAACATCGAGCTGCATACTCCCGGAACGACAATGGATTCTGTGAATATCAGGTCCCGTGAGGAAGAGGTTTGGAAGCTGTCGACGATCTTTGGATTTCATGTTGACCTACACCGACAGAATTGTTCTGCGCCAGGAAGCGAGGAATACTTTGTGATCTACCGACCGCCTGAACCCGTTTGGGTAGCTCATTAAATCTAACATCAACATTTTTCTGCAGACAAGATACACGCTATATTACACCGTTGTGCGGTGGGGCTTGTGGCAATCATTCGCATGTCGCCCACTTTTCGCTCTCCCACACATTTTTATTTGTGGAGTGCCCCATGCTATCATTCGCTTTCAGTCGCATCATTATCTCACGTTCTTTTATTCCACTAATTCGTTCCCTGGAGTAGAATCAAATTTAGCCCTTCGGGCAAAATCGTCGTGTATAAATACCAGCATGAGTTGCATTGTAATCGACGGCTGTTGTCGTCCCGGATTCACATGTACAAATTAGCCAGGGAAGAGAAAGCCATAGAGAATCACCGATTTGAGGTTAATGTAGTACTGCCAACAGCGTACAAGGCTCCTTGGTTGTGCTAGTTATGCTCGTCATGGCGCGATATCTTCAGATCATCATTCAGAGGAACAGTGATGCTCTCTTCCTATCATATGATTCAACTTGACGACTCCGGTCAACTCCGGTGAATACGAGTGGCAAGCCGACACTTCACCAGCTAGCCGCTGTTTGAATGTTGGACCGATACAGTCATCTAGCGTTGTACTCGCTCCGGATCATTGTAGGCCATTGAAGCGTGTCCCACGACCCTCGTGCCAGCCTCGGTTACGCTAGCCTTCTCCAGTCAGCACGGTCACGGTGAAACCTAGAGACCAAGCCTTGCAGAACCTTCACAACCTCAGCCTGCGACGACACATGAACGCGTCATGAATTTCAAGGAGCCTGAGATATTGACCAAGGCAAAGGACGGCGTCATACCACTACCTCTGGGTACTAGTACGACCAATATCAACTTCAAGCGGAAGAGCACTCTAGCGACTTTGCCATGGATGATTGCCTTGATGCTTGCAGCACTATTTGTCTTCGTGTTCCCTTTGAATTCCCTCATCGTCAGGTCTGCGACCGGCAGCGTCCCCGGAGCTATTGTAAAGCAAACCCCAAACGAGCCTACGGTGACTACGAACCTCACAGGGAACGGACGTACAAACGACGTTTTGTGGGACAAGTATAGTCTGGTAATAAAAGGACAGCGCATCTTCGTTCAGTACGTCTATCTTGTGCCTTGCACACTGTTTGATTAATGCTCCTTAGCTCTGGCGAGTTTCATCCTTTTCGCCTGCCAGTTCCCGGGCTATGGCTTGATGTTCTTCAGAGGATCAAGGCCGCAGGTTTCAACACTATCAGTATCTATACACACATGGCGCTCATTAATCCCTCGCCTGGAGTGGTTGACTTTAATGACTATCGTGCACTAAAGCCGCTGTATGAAGCTGCAAAGCAAGCAGGTGTTTGGGTCGTTCTTCGACCTGGTAAATACATCTTCTGTCTTGATATTAAATATCTCGAGACATTTCTTCAGGCCCGTACATCAACGCTGAAACAACTGCGGGAGGTATCGCGCACTGGGTAACGTCTCAAGTTGCTGGTGAGCTTAGGACGAATGCGACGGACTGGAAAGCCGCGTGGCAAGATTATATCAAGGGAATCATCAATGAAACAGTGCCTTACCAAGTCAGCCAAGGCGGGCCGGTTATCGGTAAGTAGAGATGTTTTACGCTCTTTAAGTTTGGGAGTGTGTGACCTGGTACTCTCAGCTATCCAAATTGGTTTGTACCGAGTTTCATCTACAGAGTGTCACGCTTGATGCTTTGTTATCCGTAGATAACGAATACTCTCAATCGCCCAAATCACACGCGGAGTACTTCGTGGATCTCCGGGCCGCCTTTTACGATTCTGATATCGTAGTCCCCTTGACAGCAAACGATGCCGGAACAAATTGGAATTGGATAAACGGCACTGTGAGATGATGAATCTTTCCTTAGAAACGTAATGTCGACTTTTTTTTACAGGGCGCCGTCGATATTTATGGGTATTTGTAGCTCATTTTGTCCAGGGACCACCGTTCACCGTTTTGCTTGCATTATTTGAAAGGTTTGATGCCTACCCACAGAGATTTGATTGCTCAAACCCTACAAAATGGAACCCAGTGGACACGGGTTACTATAGTTACCACGCGAGTAAGTTGAGAATACGGCTCCTTGTTCTCATATTGTTCACATGGTTTCCAGGCGCAAACCCTGATCAGCCGTTATACATTCCCGAAGTTCGTTGTGCATCTACTCCATCTTAATAGCACGGTGACCGTGATTAGTTCCAGGGGGGCGCTTTTGATGCATGGGGTCCCACTGCGCCAGGTACGGAGGTTTACCCGTCAACAGGAAGGAAGCTAACGTGGTTTTCAAGGTTACGATCAATGTCGTCTACTTACTGGAGCTGATTTTGAAAACGTTTTTAATCTCGGCCTTTGGGCAGCAAATGCCAAGCTAATCAACTACTACATGCTCTATGGGTACGGGTTGTTATCTTACTTGGCCCGGACTTACCAGGACCCCGTAGAGGGACTTCGTGGGGCGGTCTGCCTTTCCCCGGTGTTTATAGTAAGTATCAGTCGATGTCCCCCTTTTCGGCGCATAATAGGCTATACAGCATCATATGACTACGGAAGCGCAATTGCGGAGAGCCGAAGGTTGACAGACAAGTATCCCGAGCTTAAGCGAGAAGGACTATTCCTCCGTAGTTCCCCGGAGTTCTACAAGACTGACTACATTGGCGACAGTACCAACGGTGCTGTCGCGGTGACAAACGGTTCTGTATTCGTCACCTTGTTGACCAATCCCGATACCAACACGTCGTTCTTCATTGCAAGACAAAATGATTCCACCTCGACGTAAGTGTCATCACCTTTTGATTGAACGTTGCTGATAGGGGAACTACTTGCAGAGCAACAACAAATTTCAAGCTGAATGTGACCACATTGGCTGGCACATTCCAAATTCCAAGAGTTGCTTCAACAATGACTCTCAGTGGTCGGCAATCAAGAGTTATTGTCACTGACTATTCATTTGGTTCCTCTAAAGTCCATTATTCCACGGCACAAGTCCTTTATGCGGGCCAGATTGGCGACAGAGACGTACTGTTCTTATATGGTGACCGCGACCAGGAGCACGAGACTGCTCTTCATCTGAAGGGAGTGCCACGTCTGCGAGCCCAGAGTGCTAGGATCTCTTATGCCTCGACCTATGGTGTCTCGACTATAACTTTTTTATCCGGGATAGAAGGACTTGTAACTGTCTGGGACTCAAGCGAGCAATTAGTTCTCTTCAGCGACACCGCCACAGCGGGCACGTTCTGGTCACCAGAAATCCCCATAGATCCCCTGGACGACTTCGCAAACTACTGGAACTACGGCACCAATACTTCCGTCCTAATAGGAGGCCCCTACCTAGTGCGGAATGCAACGATTTCAGGGTCCACGCTCGCCATTCGTGGTGACCTGTATGAGAGCGTGAGGTTGATCGTGATTGCGCCAGACACCATTAATGCCATAACCTGGAATGGAATGCCCGTCGCTGCGGACGTTGCCGCTGCCGCTGCCGTTACCCAACAGGGCGGATTCTCCGCTCAGATACAACCGTCTGTTACGACAGTGGGAGTTGTCGTTCCTCGCTTGACAGACTGGAGGTATGCAAATAGCTTACCGGAAATCGAGACCGACTTCTCGGACATGAACTGGGCGCTTGCAAATCGTACGAAAACCAACATACCCTTCAAGCCTTACTACGGAGATGGACGCGTTCTATATGGTTGCGATTATGAATTGTAAGCGACTGATAACCTCTGTTTCTTCACCGATTCAATACTGCTGTAGTTGTGAAAATATTGTTCTGTGGCGTGGCCACTTCATTCCAACTGAGGATACAAAGTCAGTTAACCTGTCCATCAATGGTGGTGAAGGTTCGTCCCGCATATACTTAGACAGGAAATAGCATTCATGAACTATTAACCAGCTTTCGCTGCGAGCGTTTGGGTGAACAATGTCTTTTTGAATACATCATATGGAAAGTAAGGTTACATCGTCGACAGTGCTCGTAGACGCACTGATGATGAACACTCAAGTTCAACCAATAACCAATACATCCTGGAGGAGACTGATGAAAAGTTTTACTTCCCGCCCGGTTCTCTACGTTACAACGAGGATAATGTCATAACCATTCTTCAGGTTAGCTGTGTCTCATTGTTGCTTATAATCAATTTATTCACAACCCAACTAGGATAACATGGGCCTAAACCAGAACGGAGGCAAGTTTGTTGCACCCGATTATCTTCGTTGATTGAACTAACGAGGATTTTCAGATGATGCCGTCGATAAAGAGAAATCGCCTCGTGGAGTTCGCGGGTTCATGCTTGATGCCGGCGGCTTTGGGGAGTGGAAAGTACAAGGCAAAATTGGAGGTTATTCAAAGTTTGTTGCACATCTTCTCGTACCAATCATCCATTTAAATACTGGAGCAGTTACCCGGACAGAGTCAGAGGTGTACTCAATGAAGGTGGTCTGCATGGAGAGCGATTAGGTTGGCATCTTCCAGGATATGACACTTCGTCATGGGAAACGAGGGATCTCTCCAAAGGCCTCCCCAATGCTACTGCAGGAGTTGGATTTTTCATAACTACATTCAACCTCGACATCTCTGAGGAGCTTGACGTCCCCATATCTTTCACCTTTGATCAAACTTTCCAGCCTTATCGTGCCCAGCTGTATGTGAATGGATGGATGATGGGAAAGAGAGTAGCAAACCTCGGGCAAGAACTCTTCAAATCTGGATGCAAGGATGATTTGTTGACACGAGCACGCTTTTAGGCCGCAATACAAGTTCCCCGTACCACAAGGTATCCTGAACTACAATGGCGTCAAGTACGTTAACCTGTTCGCTCTTCGTGTTTCATCCTGACAGTTCATCAGCACCGTTGCGGTGGCTTTATGGGCTATGGAATCTAGTCAGGTTTCACCGACCCTGGAATTGACAGTCGATGGAATGTACGAGGGAGGTGTCGGAGGGATCGAGGTGAACAACCCGGGTTGGTCAGCTGAAGGAAGGGGTTAATGGTACGGGGGAGATGTACGCATGTGGTATAGGTTGCCCATCTAAATTTGATGAGTTTTTGATACCTTCATGTGCTCATATACCGCCCAAACTCTGCAGAGCTTGGATGAACACCCCCCGCGTCCGCCAGAATCTTCATGCCAATGTTATTTTGTGGTATTCCGTCGTTCCATGCATGTGCTCGAACGAGCGCTTGTACTAAACTATATGCCTCCAGGAACGCTCTGCTGAATAACATGCGTCGAGAGTTGGTCCTCGACTATGAGCTTCTCGGTCTATAGTCTCTTCCCCGATTACCCAGATCGGGAATACATAACCCTCGATGAGCGTTTGCTCTAGCGTCACGCCCAAAACACTGGTACGTTCCTCGGGCGCCTTCTGGAACTGTAGAAGCTCCCCAGCGCTGATTTAACACGGGGCGACACGTACTGTATGGGCGGCCCTCATGATCCGTCGGAACGAAATGATGGTTCGGTGCATTGAAATGACATGAATCGCTCGAAACCCATCTGCACCCCCAAAGCAAGTGCGTAACCTACGGGAAACTCGTTGGAGTTGCCACGGTGCCACATGGACGCGTGCACCCCTTGTGCTGATACAGTCCACCGCGGTAAAAAACCCCGCATGTCCGGTATAACGGCCACGTATGAATTCGTACGAGGTACTGTGCATGCGGCGAACATGGCTGCATAGATTTCATCTCTAGTCCGTTTCTTGAAACCGCAGTCCGTCATAGATCGCCTCGCCTCGTCCGTTCGCTGGACGACTCGCGTACAGTCTCCCTATCCATTTAATTGTTTCACTTCGTTTCCCCCCGGCTCACCTGTATACCCTCGTATCTATGATGGGGAAACCGGGCCTGAATCAGGGCCGCAAGATGGCTGTGAGCAAGCGCATGCTTTGTGTACGCCGGACACGAAGAACGATCGAGGTTTGGCATGTCCGGTGTTCGATGATGCGTACGACTCTCGATCCCGGGGACATATCCCCTGCGTTTTTGCACCCCATCGGGGTTAGACCACATCCCCGTTCGAGTCCTCTTGTCTTGCCATGGGTCGTGCTTTACCTACGTGAGCGACACGAGAAGTGAACGAACCCGGGAGTGTTGTGCCGAGCCAGTGACAACATTAAGCCACGAAATGGTACAACATGTTTATGATATCTAGGTGGAATAGCAAGTACAAGAGATACACGACGAAAAGGTGGAACTTCAGGGAGTAAAGAACGAGTGAGACAGGTAACGCCGATAAATATATCTCCTTTTCATAGATAGTAGAGAACATTATGGACACGGCAAGTCAATGGGTGGTGAATCCGAAAGGTATGGAACAGATCCCGAACGATAGGAGTTTGCATATTGTGGGGGAAAACACCGCGAAAATTTGGAGGAAAATAACCATTAATGCTTCATAGAAAGGTCAAAAGTGACCTTGCCTCTTCCAGACTCCGTGTCTTCGTCAGCGAGGGAGTCATCCGCTTGATTGCTCGGCAAGCAAGAATCATTTTGCAACGTTCCGTTCCGTGGCGTGCTAGTTCCAGAACGAGGATCATCCACGAACCAGATAGAACGAGTGGGGGATACATCGCGAGAGTGTTGAGCCAGTCTGAGCGATTCAAGTCGTCGATGATGAAAGGTGGGCATGGATGAACGAGGGGAGATGCTGCTCTTCCGGCTCTGGTGCGCACTTCTCCCACGTCCGTCAACGTCTCCAGGTGCACCTTGAATTTGTTCTGGTTCACTTGTGAAGGGAATCAATGTTGACATCGTCTCTGAACCAGCCAGCTCGCCCGCGGACGATGGCCCGCTGCCATCCCTGTCCTTCTCAAAATCAAAGGACCTCATCGGAGCCTTTCCCTTGTTCGATCCGATGCGTTTGCACTCCTCGCCCGGTGCCTGCGCCACATTGAAGCTGGTGGTTGTACAATCCCCGTTACTTTCAGAAGCCGAACCTTCCGGGTCACCAACTGCATGGCTTATTGCAGCATCATCCTCCGTCGATGCCGGTGTGGCGGATCTCTCTTTCCGCGGACCAGTACCAGCAGGTGGGATACTGCTTTCGACACCCTCCACAGCCTGTTCTGCACTCGAAGGAGCCTCACGAGCGTGGAGATGGTGAACGTAGGAATGAGCTTTTCGAAAGAGTCCGGGAAATGGTAGATGAGAACCCTCCTGCTTGTATGCGTGATGGATGACCTCGACGTCAACCTTGGAGGAACCGTGAGAAAGATGCGAAATGTGACTATGAGACGCACCTCCTCTCCAGGGCCTGCACGCCGCTCGATGACCTCGTCCGAACCCTCTCTCCATTTCATGGTGAGTTTGCTTCCGTCCGGTGGCGCCTGTTCCTTGGCCTTATCGTCGCTCTTCGTATCCTCAGTCTTCCCGTCCTCATGCGGAACCTTCATCTCGTCACTCGTCCGCCTGCTTTCCATAATCGTCTTTTCTTCCTCTGTGAGTCCAGCCCGGCCATTTTCCATAGCATTCGCGTCATGATCCCGATTGATAACGATATCCTCAGCACGCGTCACATGTCGTGTGAGAGTGGCCCAGTCAGGACCAGTTGCGTGACGAGACCACGTTCGTGAGGAAACGGTGTGCACGCGACGTCCGAGCGAGAAGAATGGGATGGATAGGCCGTGTATCAAAACGCTGCAGAGTACGATGAAGGCGACAATTGGTTGAATGGTGGACGCCAGAAATTCACTTTGGTTGGCGGGAGGATTAGAGGGCTCGGGGAGATAACCGACTGCGAGAGTGGAAATATACACGGCGCCTTAAAAATGACCAAAGGACGAGTGAGTTCTAGTATCAACAGTGGACTATGACAGTGTTCAACCCACCGATGCCAACTGGTCCGAAATGACCACTGAAAAGAGCTTCCCGAAAGGTCTTCACGTCAGGTATAAACTTGTACAAGGCTACCATAATAGGAAGCCGCTTGAGCAACAAGATGAGAAAAGCGGTGAGGACAAGGCGGCCGACGCTCAGTGTCAATGTCTCGTTGCTGAAGCTATTAAAAGGCATCCATGCACCTACGTACACGAACGAAGCAACGTTGAACAGCAAATCTATCACTGAACTGAACACCGCTTCCTCCGTCTGACGATTGAAAAATCCGTCCCATGCAAAGGCTGTCCCGCAGCAAAAGGCGGCGAGCAGGTCGTCCGAACCCAGGATTGTCATGATGCCGATGGTAAGGAACGCGAGCGAGACGTATTGTGCCACATATGATTGACGATCGATCAAATCGTTGCGCTCGCAAAATTTCATCAGATGTCGAAAAGCAAAGCCCAGAGCGGATCCGAAGACTACACTGACGATGATCTCGACTACAAGATTTGGTGAGCATGCAACCAAAAACGAAGATGTGGACTGACAAAGCCAAAGAAGTAAAAACCAGTCCTCGATCGCGCGGCCGGGCGTACGGTCCAAGACGAGATAGAGAGCAAGGAAGAGAAAGGGATATGCGGCTCCATCGTTGCACCCACACTCTGCAGATAGTAGATGGCGTATGTGCGCGGGCACGTGCTTGTCTGCGTACTTCCCTCCAACTACAGCCGCGGCAAGGATGGGGTCAGTGGGTGTCAGACATGCACCAACCGCAAGACTAGATAGGAAATCGAGTCCCGGAATGAAGGCATATATGAACCCTGCAGATACAAACCACCCCTATTGGTGGTGGCTTCAGGGGTTATACGAAGGCCAACATGAATGATAGGACGCACCCAGGCCATGACAGGACCAAGAAGAAAGAACAAGCTTCTCCAATGTCGAGCAACATAGGCTTTGGGGAGCTCGACGCCGATAGCAAATACACCAATGGCAAGGACGACGCGGGTAAATTCGAGAGTGATGGTATTGGAGGTTTGCTCGTTACCATGAGCCCAACCGCGAGGATCAAATATTCCGGCACCATAGGGTCCTGGGTTGAGCAGTGATCGGGTTAGAAAAGATGAAACGACAGCCAGTGCACTTACCTATAATGACTCCGAAGAGAAAGGCCCAACATGCTTCTCCTATATACAACTACCGTGGTGATGAGCATGATAGACGCACACTGGTGGATTGAGTAAGACAGACCTTTTCACGAATAAACAGCGAAAACATGCCAAACTAGAATGACCTCATTCATTTCGGGCAGAACTAGAATAGGTCTTGGACTGACCACTACAACGAAACCACCCAGGCAAGCATAGGCGATGTGGGGAATTGTCGGACTAAGCTGCTCGAGGATTAACGAGGCAATGGTGAAGCAGGACTCTGGCACTGACCGGATGGAAGAGCATGTCGAAAAAAAGGAGATTGGCGTCACCGTCGACGCGAGTAGTGGTGGAAGAAAGAAAGAAAGAAAGAAAGAAAGAGGGGATGACCAGCAATCAACCAATTATGTCAGAGTGGAGATGTCGAACGCCCCTCGGGGGAAAGTAGTAGCGGCGGGGTGTTTCAACTTCTCGCTCTTAATTTATACCCAACACTGAGTCGATCTAGCGCGGCCTCGGACACGCTCAGTCCTCGCCTCCCTGTGCATTTCTACTTTCGCGGATCGGAACGGCGTTCTCGCCTATCCTTGAAAAAGAGAGCCGCATCGCATTTTATATCGTATTTGCCGTCAGAGTTCAAGGGGTATTACTCTGACATTACCAGGTTCTCATGTTCATTATGCTGACCGCTTCTTGGTAATGGGCCTAACCTTCGTTGGCAATGAACTCACGAGTCCTTGCAGATAGCGCCGTACTACTCCCTCAATGCCCTACACAACTTACTAATCTGAATCCTCAACGCCACCCGTCCACCCGTAACTATGATAAGTCCAGTTAACCAGGCAGCTCGACCACCGCTTGCGACGAGTCCGCCCCTTCCGTTTCCGTTACCGATCCTCTGCTATCCCCTTTTGTTCACTCCGCCTCACCGACTGCTCACAAGACCAGCGCCGCACCTCGGCCCGACTTACTTCTGGACTCTCCGCGGGTCGGGGATACGACGGAGACGAAGAAACCTCTACTTTGTGTCTACTATAACTTCTAGGTGAACTTTCAAGATACAAAAAAAAGGAATGGAGGCAGTGCCAAAAGAAAAAATTGCATGCCACCCCTGGATCCCGGCCCACTCGGCAACCCTCTCGAGCAAGCCTATCCCCATCTCTCCACCCCCACCGCGTAATGTTCAAGACAATATGGACTTATACGGCCACGCCGGTTCAACAACTTGGAGCCGAGTATTCCCACACCCGTCTGCTGTCGGTTGTCGACGTCAGCTGGCATGAATCTACGAAAGCGGTGGGAGAGCCTGTCCCGGCCATCGATCTCGATTTTCTGACAGAGGGTTTGGATAAACCTCCGTCTAGTGGTTCGTTGATGAGATCATGATCCACCGAATATCACTACTACCAACTTGAGTTTGCCGAAACCTGTTCCCTCTGGCCCTTGCTCTTTCGATTAGTCCCTCTTCTCAGACCCCATCGCTCTTGGCAGGTACCAATACACTTCCTATGCAAGTCTCTTTGGGCAGAGTTTCAATGAATCATCTAGGGTAAGTCAACCCCCTTGCCTACTGTGGAACTAACTCGATCCATGCATCTTCGTGTATTTCTACAAGGATCGCATCAAGCGTGTGGCAGCCTCTAACATAAATTTCTCCATGCATGATCAACAATCTGGCTTGTCTTCGCACCTGGCTGCGGCAATTCCGCCTCGAGCCTAGGCAATTCTTCTTCATTTCGTCTATCAATGTTCGAGGATATTCTCCCGACGGACGAACAACTGGATCGCGTCAAAGGGCAGATGGGTCATCGCTGCATCCTCGATGCCTACACATTGTCGACTAACTATGCCAAAGTCGATCGGACGTCATTGATCACACGACAACCTAGTTGATTGATATGCGTTCTTATCGCCATTCGCCACCCACTGACTAAATGTCCTTGCATGGTACCCTTGCCTCCGAGGAATAAATTCTAGCTAACTTAGCATATCAGCACGTGGATAGATTGTGCACGACTTCGATTTCAAAGAACCCCCTGCAATTTCATTTCGAGGTCTGAGTTCTGCACGAGGATGCATTCTGCTCCGTGTTCTGCGGAATATGCGAGCAGGCGTGGCATATGTGATCCAGCGGCTACCTCGCTAGCCTCTTGTATATGGATCTGGGGCTTCTGAAGCGGGTTCTGGGTTATCATATCCCGATTACAGACGTTAAACCGACCGTACCGACCAGCTTCGCTGGTGGCGGTACGATAAAGCCCGACTCCTGTGTAACCCCTCCACGGCTGACTCATAAATGCCAGGAGCATCAAGCGTCCAAGACGTCGCTAACGATAGCCCACCGAATTTGCCACAGTCAAGTCGAGCCTTTTGTACAGCCTTCATGAACAAGTTTCATTGTCAACGGGCGTCGCTCCAGACCACTGACGAGAAGCGGGGAAATCCGAAGTACGAATGGGGCTCAGCCCCAGCAAGTTGCGAGCACGTACTCGATCAGAAAAAATACTCTGATACGCGGGATCCATGGACGGACGAACGTGATTCCTTACTGCATAAACGGTGCCGTGGATGGGTTGCCGCGACGCGGCGCCAACTTTTTCGGTCGCTTGTCGTGACCGTCGCAAAGAACGTATGCGGGACTCTTGGCAATCGTTCGGGTATGTAATCAAGCATCCTATCGGTGCGCCACCGGGGCCTGGAACTTTGAGGACCCTTGTCTCGGAGAAAACGATGAGGAACGGAGGCGGCCTTTTATGGGTCAAACAGTACAGCATTCATGTTTTACAATGACAACTGCGATTCACACAAGTAAAACCGCGGCCAGCGACGCCGACGACCGGTCAAAGGTCGATCACGAGCAGAACGAATACACTCTTGCGCTGAGCCTCCTGGAAGGCTATATTTCAAGGCGCTCTCGAATGCGCGGCTTATCTTTGCTCGAGTGAGTGCCTCGACGTGTTCCCTGAACAGCCACAACGATATTACACTTGACGACCCAGCCGCGTGTTTCCAGGACGACATCTTTACGTGTACATACGCAAAATAGGGACCTCGCTTCGGCACCAGACTGTGGCTGGTTGACCTGTCGTATTCAAGGTCCCTTGAAGACGCGATTAATGTATTGTCGTATGGGGAAAACAGACGTAAATCAGGTGCAGTACCAGGTTCTAGCGCCGTCCAAGCGAGTGTGATGGTTGGCCGGGGACCAACGTACGTACGTACGTAGTTAGTAACCGCCACCACGCCAAGACTATGACTATTAGTATGACTGCCAGGTGGACCAGCGCTCACTGATTTTCAGTCCCATCGTTTGGGGCTGGCTACTAGTAGAATTCCTCGGTAGAATGACGACTCCGAACGACTGAATACGATAGGATGAACTGCACCCATAGCACCACTGTTATCCCTAAGAACCATTTAAAGATGAGGAGAATGAGTCAGGATGTAAGACCAGCCCACCGCATGCTCAGCCGTTACACCAAAAAGGTAGAACACTGAATGAGTGGCATTCAGAATTGCGGACGGTATATGTACTAGTTACGGGACCTAGGTAAGCCGGTGTGCTTAACAATTAAGAGGCAGAAACGTCCTACCTACGATCATTACGACGTCTTCCAGACAGTGGTCGTTCCACTGGTATGTATATGTAGATCTCGGGTTTCGCGAGGTCCCAATAGGTGATTCTCTTCGACCTAGAAGCCGATGATAAAACACTCTGGAGGACAGCGGGAAGCGATAACGCTGACCGATGAGGTGGGGAAACAGAACCTATGTCAATACGTTATCGAACCGTCATGTCGCCTGTTATTATTAGAAAATCATCATCCATCCAATCGCATTGGCAAGGAAAGACGCCATCAGGATTTAAGATTCTGGATCGTTGACTTTTGTAATCTGTGATAACAGCCCACCCAGTGGGCCCGAATAGACCTGGTGGTGATTCAGACTAGCACCAGATAAGACTAGTCTGTCAGGGTTCGATAAACACCTGATCAACCGGCAAAACCAACCGGGTGGGGCCGGGTCAATCGATAACTTGTTCCAAAGATCACGCCCTTTGAACCTACTTACCTCAATCGTCAATGGCGGGATTTTTTTCCTTTTTTCATGCCGAAGTGTGCTCATCGGATTCCCCTTTCGTTATTGTCCTTGTTCACAAACGTGGACGTCGTGGAGAATAAAATGAATAGCACATGGAATGTTCCATCTTCCATCTCAGCGGGGCTCTCCGCAGACTGTAGTAAGGTTCCGAGAAAGCTGTAGACAAACGTGACATGACCTCAAAGATCCTGCTTTCCGAGCCACCTCTGTACGAGTGCCAGTGCTTCTTTGGGCTTATCGTACGGGACCTGAGCTCTCGTCAGCATTGCGCACTGACAAAGCATTGACTGACCGACCATGTGTCCAGCCCCGTAAATAGTAGCAAACGTCAGGCCATTGGCACTCCTCGTCTTTCCAACGACCTGGCCATCGATCTGCCATTCTCTCAACGGCTGGCCCGCAAACGCCTCCTGGCCACTCCAGGGCATCTGGAGTGTCCAACGTTCGTTGCCAATCCAATTGCAGATCCAGTCGTACGTTCCGACATAGATGAGTGTGCGAACGCCGCGTTCGAGAAGCCCAGCGATATGGTTATACGTTGCGTGGTTTACATCTAGAGCTTCTTCAAACGCAGTCCCAACGTTGTTGCTGCAGAAGCTAAAGTTTCCAATAGAAGGGTCTACACCGAGCAGTTCGCGAGTGGAAGGAAGGTCGAGATAGTTTCCGATGAGTCTGAGACTTGTTTACAACAGTAGATCGGACAGCCAACGTAATTGCTTACTTCATAACAGGATAACAAAGGTTATCCTCGAGGCCGCCCTCGCATATTTTGCTCATATCATATGGGTTCATCCCTGTAAACAAGTGTCAAAAACCATCAATGTGCTCTGCATTTCTTGGGTATACCGGTGGCGTAAAACGGATCGGAAATCTCGCTATCGCAAAAGTTGCGAGCCGCGCCGCAACTCATTGCATCGAACTGGTTGATGCACGACTCGAGGGTCCATTTTTGGCATCGAGGCAACTATACTCAAATGTCAGCGCACGAATATTTTTTTTTGCAAGAATGAGGGTGCTCACAGCCTTCTTCATTCGTATGCATGAACTGTATCATATGTGTAAGCCCCAGACCCTGATAAAATTCATACTCGGTTCACCTGATACTCGCGATGGGGAATACCGAGGCCGCCGTACACTGCATGTCGATATATGAGGGGGTCAATGTGAAGTAATCAACTATGCCATTTCCTGACGACGGGCATCAATTGCTGATTAGTATCGATATAAAGAGAAGTGGGGGTTTTCAGCATACCGATCATGACGGACTGCAGATTGATAGGTGTCAATCCGGCTGCGACCAGCTTCGCATTCTGATCGTACACTTCGGCGGCAAAAACAGGTACATAACGACCCTGACATGGCGGGACTCCACGCTGAGTTCCTCCCTGAAAGTGTAGTTTATGTGAACTTACTCCATATGATTCGCCCGCCATATGGAAGGCGCGGCCTTTGAACTGACTGAAATTCTCAAAGAAGATGGCCACAAACGCGGCAATGTCTTTGGCAGCCTCTTCCGTCGTACTCTGCAGAGAGGCTAAGCACACAGTATGTTTAGATCAGGATCTACATACCACATATTCACCATATTCTGCATATGAAAAGCCAACGCCGACGGGCTGATCAACAAAGAAGATGTTTGCATTGGTATTCCAAGATTCCGGGTGGTATGTGGTGCCGTTTCCGGAGAGGGCTCTGCAAGGGCCGAGTTCCATTAAAAGGCCTAGGCTAGAAGAGCACCCCGGACCTGCATATTTGGGTTATGCGCCATCATAGTGTGCGTCAGGAACTAGAACGTACCGCCATTGGTCCAGAATATGACTTCATCCGTCGTAGGATCATTTCGGCTCTCAAAAAAGTAAAAAAAGAGGTGCCGGGCCTCAATGTCAATATAACCCGTGTAAGCGCTAGAGCGAAGCAACACTCGGTCAGAACGGGCCGAGATAAGGATGGCGGTGGCGACAGACTTTGCGGTTCCATCACAAAAGGTGGATTTTCTAATCCTGACACTGTGGTTTGGGAAGTGCGGATGGACCAAAACGGTGAACCTGTCGGTCGAGAGGGCGCTCAGATGTTCCTGCGGGGCGAATAGCTCATCGTCGTAAGATGCAGCATACGCAGGCTGAGGCTGATTTAGACCGAGAATTGACTGTGACGAAGCACGACTGAGAGCAGCAAGCGACAGCAGACCAAAGAGTGCTCGAAGCATGATGGTGTTGTTGGTATAATCGCGAGGTGAGAATTCTCGTTGTCAAGCTGTTCTACACTTTAATCGACATCCATGTCTGTCCCTTCGACTCCGTGACTCCTTCTACGTCTCTAAATCCCGTTTTCAAATACAGCGCGCGCCCAGCGACATTGTCATCATAGACGAGTAGCACCACCGTCTTCTCGAAATGTGTTCCATTTTCACTTGAGAACTTGGGGTCGTCGTTTGCCCGCGCCCAATCCAGACATGCCTCTACCAGCCGAACCCCAACACCTTTGCCCCTGTGCGCAGGATGCACCCACATTGCACACAGGGCATAAGTCTCCCAGTTGTCGCTCACTCCGGCCGCTCTGAATGGCTCCAGGACGGAAGGGAGTAGGACTGATGGCCCTACGATGCAGGCCGTCCCTATCCACTCGCCCACCTCTTCCACGTCGTCTTTGCGCAAGGCATTGTTTTGCACGGAAGCGACGAAGGTCCGCCTGAAGGGGGTATCGAGACGTTCCCGCCAGACATCCTCTGAGAATGCCACCTCGCGTTCGTAGGTGGAAGAGAACGCCTCCGTGTCGGTCCGGAGCGACGTGAGCCGGAGCGCTTTATATGCGGCAAGCTGGTCCAGCGAGGGGGGCGGGTCGATGGGGAATACGGTGTGCATCGGCATCGGCATTGTGTCAGATCTATTGGATCGAATGACGGTCGCTGTAAGTACTAGGTCTTTCTTGCGACTGCGGCCCGGATTTGTACCTGCAAAGGTCTCATATTCACACAGGTACCCGCGGGGGTTATGGATGACGTGCCCGGCTCGGTGATAGCACTGAGGGGTGGCGACTGACAGGCTCAGCATCAGCCAATCGTCCCAAACCTAGTAGCATCTAGTAAGCCGTGGAAAAATCTAGGTAGCCTTTTAAACCTAGCAGGATATGGGTGAGAGTGGACCGAACCTTTTGCTAGACCAAGCTAGATCTAG